>JANHAO010020678.1:0-12760 GCA_026873985.1 Saraca asoca | reverse complement strand
TTGCTGATTCCTCGCGCAAGTAGAAACATGAACAAGTTCTGCACCTACCTTAATGAGGTGGGGCATAACACTTCGGATTGTCAAGCTCTCAAAGATGCTATTGAGGATCTGATTAAGAGAGGGTGCTTGAAGGAGCACATATTATGGCCTACAAAACAACAGCTTCTCCAGCCTCAGCGGGACCCTAAGCAGGAGCAACCAGTTGTAGTGAGAACCATATATTGAACTTGTAATGTAATATGTGCAAATGGCCCCAATTCCATATAGGTTAGTTCATGTAGTCTCTCCCAGAAATTTGAGAAAACGTTTGACTTGGTGTCGAGATTATGAGAAATGCGTACTTTGCAAACTGAGTCTCAAGATGCGATCGAGCATTCACAGGTTTCATGCAATTTAAAGCTCGCGCATAGGAGCCACTTTCTTAGCCATTGTGCGTGCGTAGTGACCTTACCGCAAGTACGAGCCACTTTCTTAGACATTGTGCATTACAATCTTATCACACATGTGAGCCACTTTCTTAGCCACTGTATCTGTGCAAGCTCGTGCATGCAAGCCACTTTCCTAGCCACCGCATGCATGCAGTGATCTCACAGTGCATACGAGCCACTTTCTTAGCCACCGTATGCGCACCATTGTCAGTCACGCATACGAGTCACTTTTTTAGCCATTGTATGCATGTGACCAAAATTTTGCAACTTTCATACGATCAAAATTTCATAGCTCTCATGCGACCAGAGCCATGCGACCTACTTATATATTGCTCACATTCAATATGCTAAACTTAAACCTATTTTTCGATCAAATAAGCATTATTGATTGGTTATTTAGTTATTTTTATGTGTAGAATTAACACTTATCATCTGAGAATTATAGGACAATCAATCAGGCACTCAAAGAAAAGAGAAGAAAATTTCATTCATTAAAAATTCTCAAACAAGGAACATTTACATTAGAAAGAGTCAAAATGCAAAGGCTATATCTAGTTCTCTTGGAAGAAAGATTGGCGCGTAGAAGGAAAGCTCCCATCAATCATAAGGCTAGCCACCAAGGGATAAACCTATGTCGATTGGAAGCTCACCAACTCGCCTAAGTCCTCAACTTTCTTCTTCCAACCCCCTCCCTCAGCAGCAAGCTCTTCCTCAACTTGATTCCTGAAGCTGAGAGAGTCCAGAAAAGCTCACCATAGCGGTTGAAAAGGAGAAACCTCACAACCGTGAGGATGTAATTCGAGATTTGTATGAGATCTCTCCATATTACTAGAGAAATATTGCCTTTGAAGCCTCCTATGTAGCAGACTATACATGCCTCACTAGAAAAATAGAGCACCAACGGTACGAGGGGCTCGTCCAAAGTTTCCATCCAATTTTTCTAAAGTAAAAAGGAAAGGCCTCTATAGTCTTAAATAGAAGCAACTTTGTTCCCATTGAGGGGTCCAAGAGAATTCCCAACCACCTTCATTAATTTTCTTAGGAGAAAACGAGGCAAATACGTCCGTGATTATGGGACACGTGTAATAGAAGGAACATTCTAGAGCAAATGGAACAACACAACTAATAAAGGCTTTGACTACATAGTGAAGTCTCAACTCCCAGCCCACGAAACAAGCTGAGAGTTGGGGGGCTTAATGTTACAAGTAAGATCCAGAGCCTCCTAAAAGGGTTTATAAAAGACCTGGGTAGCTATGGAGTTGCAGCTCATTAAGGTGTTAGAGGTGCGAAGCCTCAATTCATGTGATCAGCGAGTTTCCTCACGCAGGCCCGTCCCAGCAAGAACGAGCTTGGTCTTAGAAGAAGACAATAGTGACCTCCGAACAGAGGATTTGGTTCGAGCAGGAACAACCTTTCACCTAGAAATTCCCTAAGCAAGAGACAAGCATATGGCATGCTCAGGAGACAAGGGTCTCATCCGTAAAATGCAATCTGTAATAGTCAAATTGTAAGATACACTTTATCTTATACGAACACTACATGATGTAACATATTTATAACTTGTAAATTTATAATTGTAACCTCCTCTCCCCTATAAATAGAAGGAAAAAGATGAATGTAGGGGGAGACTAAAGCCACCATACTAAAATTTTGTAAAAATACTTCTAAATCTATACACTATCGTAGACGTAGGGTCTAATACTATTCAAATTTGGCCGAATCACATAAAAAAAGGTTCACATTTCTTGTCATTCTTCCTTTTCTTCTGGCCATTCTGTATTTGTCAACAGAGATTGAAACCAGATTGTGCCTTAAGTCCTAAAAGAACTTCTCCTGTTGGCTGGATTCTGGCAGAACCAAAATCCACCGTCAACAATAAGTTAATTGATTTGCTGTGGAAATAGCTAAGTTATGTGCACATTTAAACTATAAAAACACATTAAAATGAGAACTTATAGTAGAATGTTGAATAGAATGTCGTTTATCCTATTTTTCTACAATTTTCAAGTAAAACCTGCTTGTACGAGTGGAATCATAGCTTTTTGAACTAAACCCATGATCATGCTCTCAAAAACCTTGCACTTTTGTTCTTACAATTCAAATCCAATTTTGAACTAAATTTGTATGATTTGAATTGATATTTCCTACTTTATTTTTTTTTATTTCGATCATGATTCAAATTATGTTTAAATTTGGACTTCCTAAAAGTTTTCAAAATTTGGCTGGCAGACTTGCATTTTCAACTAAATTTCCTTGATTCTACTTGAATTTCTTCAATGATTTTGATTGTGATTATACTCAAATTTCAAACCCAATTTTACTTATGATTTTAATTGTACCTCCAAAATTTTTCTACTTTTTTCAATTTAAACTTCTTTCTCTCTAAAAACTATTTTATTTCTTGGGTCTAAACTTATTTGAAATGTAACGAAATTGAATATAGTGGATAAGAGGTCTTAAATAAGTAATTTCTAATTTAATATTGATTAACCTAGTAATTGTTTATACATAAATGTTATGGAACTAATATGGATAGTTATAAAGATAACATGATAGAGAATGTGTATATGAATGATAGATATCATGATGATGTGATGAGAATAAAATGTGAAAAGATGAGATTGATGCGATGAGATATATGAATTGGATCCTAGATCTGTGCATTCCAATATGTAATGAGTGGCATAAGGTAGGAGCTTGAAAGGAAAAGGTTGAGACAAATGAGTTGTAGCTAGATTGGAGTAAAAAGGAGATTTATACTTATTGTTATATATATGTATTGGCTTGTTTTGTCATCTTATGGAATGTTGAAATATGACATCATGAGATTGAAATACATAATGAGCAAAAATGGTGGCTTATGGCTTATTTATTGTTATTCTGAGCACATTGGAATGTGATAAAATATGACTTGATTATGTGACATGGCTATTGATGACTTGAAGTTGTGTGAATAGTATGCTTTTTTATTGTTATTTTAAGAAATCTTAAAAGGAGATTTAATGTGATCTAAACATCTAATGATTAATGAGGATGGCTTGAGGTCATAAGAAAATCATGGTTCTTTATAATGTGATAAATATAATGTAATGTGATATTACTCAAAGGTTTTTCCCCTGGGGCTTTATGATATGTTTATTAATAATGGCATGAGTTATGCTTTCTAATGATATGAGGTATATGTGTTAATAAATTCATAAGTTAGGTACGAATTTATCTCATTGAGTCATAAACTCACTCTTCTGTGGATTTTTTTTTTAATTCTTAAGAAATTGTTGTTAACTCACCTCTGAAAAATAAGGATGGGCAATAACTTTATGAAAGTTGTTGTTGATATAAATACCACCACAATAGAATGTCATTTAGGAGTGTATGTTTGTTAAGAACTTCTTGAGAACTTGTTGAATAGAAGTTTTAATGGGCATAAGTCACAATTGGGTAGTGCCTTTGTACATTATAAAAACATGCTTATATGATAATGTTTCTTTCTTGTCTATAAGTTGATGATGCCTCTATTAACCAGCTGGGTATAAGTAAATGTAAGTAAGAGATATTAGATAAGTATGAGCAGAAATAAATAATAGAGATAGATTAAAGGCTGGTGATTATCAATCAGGGATTGATATCCAGGCCAGTCATGACTAAGGATTTCGATCATGACAAAAATGGACCATAGGATGATAGTGGACCAATATTTAGGGGGCCAATGCCCTATGGTATGCCATATTTCTCACAAATGAATTAAAACTATCAAGGAAATCCATCTGGCTTAACTTATGAATATGTTGTTATTTTTTGACAATAGATGGATGAAAGTAATTTTGATATGGTCCATATGATGTCGCAACATATTGCAACCATACTTTGGCCAATGCTAGAAAATAATGTCTTGAGTTAACAAAGAATGAATCAGACACTAAAAAGAATGGATGTTCATTTAGGTAATGGTCGGAATAATGACAATGTTCAAAATAATGAAAATGGTCAAAATATAGACAACAATAATCATAATGATGAAACGGGGTATGAGAATGTTGAAAATAAAGAGCCTAAAATGGAATGACCATAATATGGTCTAATTAGAATACTTCGATGAGGGGAAGAAAGAATTCAGAATGATAATTGAATTAATGATAATATGAAAATCCTTGTGAACCCAAATTATAATCAATGTTTCCCACAATGACCAAAACAAAACATACAATTCCTGGTCAAATAACTTCTAAACCAATTAGAAGGGCACAATACTTATCCTAATTATAGAGCTGTGATCATACCAGCATTAATGTACTAAATTCCATTAGACCTTCGGACTAAACGACATTAAGGAAGAGAAGGAGAAGATGAACTTGGCAAAATATTTAAAAACTAAAGGTCAAAAAATAAAGATTAACACAATATGTGTTTTGCCAATTGATTTTTGTATAAGTTATGAACAAGATTCGACTAATAATTTCTAAGATGAAAATGACTGTAATGAAATAGTCATTTTAGATGGGAACACCTATGCTTTCTTTGAGAGACCAACAAAGCAAATGAAAAGTCATTTGTGACCTTTACAAATAAAAACACATGTTAATGGTTGATTAATAAATTGCATTTTGGTTGATGGTAGTACTTTTGTAAATTTAATGCCAAGTCTGCCAAAGATTTGTGCCATCAAACATTATGATGTCAGATTTCAACAGGAGGATGTTGGCATCATAAGGAGCAATGCTAGTTAATTTAAAGGTTGATTCTATATCCTAACAAACTATTTTCATAGTGGTTCCATCCAAATCAAACTATTTTCATAGTGATTCCATCCAAATCAAACTATAACTTGCTATTAAGAAAAAATCAGATTCATGTAGCTAGTGCCATACCATCAACTATTCATTAAAGGTTAGTAATGTGGATTGAAGATGGTTCATTAAAATGTATCTAGCTTATGATAGTCCTTGTTATGTCCAGTAGTGTAATGTTGAATTTGAAATTTACAGTCCTTACATCAAACCTTTAACTGTTAAAAGCAACTTAGGCTCAGAAGAAGTTGGCATTTGCATTCTTAATTCATCAAGATTCTCTATAATCCTAAAGGCTATGGACTTGGGTTTAGCTTGTGAAAAAATGAATGATCTACAAAAGTAGTTAGCTTGACTGTCAGTCTTTATGGTCGAGCAAAAAGATCCAGATTATATTTATGATGACAGTTCACTTGGATTTCTAGATTCACCTTTGAGAAATGAAGAAAAGAATATTGAAGTCTAAGATCCTTTTAAAGACATGAATTTAGGAATTGAAGATGAAAAAAAACTGACTTACATCAGTGCAATTTTACCTAAAGTTGAAAAAATGAGAATAATTCAAGTCCTAAAGAAACATATAGATTATTTTAGATGGAACTATGAAGGAATGCTAGGTTTGAGCTGAGACCTAGTTGAACATAAGTTGCCAATTAAGGAAGGATTCCGACCATATAAACAAGCTCTTAGGCATTTTGCTCATGATATTGTTCATAAAATTAAAGAAGAGATTGAAAGGCTACTAAAAGCCAACTTTATCCGAACCACTATATACGTCGAGTAGATTTCAAATGTGGTTCTAGTGATAAAGAATAATGAAAAACTTAGAGTGTGCTTTGACTTCAAAAATTTGAATAACATAACGCCGAAAGATGAATACCCTATGTTAATATTTGACAAGTTAATTGACTTAGCTTTAGGGCATATTGTTGCCAACTTTATGGATGGAAACACTGGGTATAATCAAGTTCACATTATGGAGGATAATATATCGAAGACAACTTTTAGATGTCCTAGAATGATAGGAACCTTTGAATGGGTAGTGATGAGTTTCAATTTGAATAATGCAGTAACAACTTATCAAAGGGATATAAACATAATTTTTCATAACTTAATCAACAAAACAATGGAAGTTTATATTGATGATGTAGTAGTTAAAGTCAAATCTCATGAAGAGCATAATGAAAAATTTGATTTAAACCTTTTAATAGATACGTCAAAATAATTTGAAGATGAACCCATTAAAATGTACATTTGGTATTTCTACAGTAATTTTTTTGGATTCTTGGTTCACTAAAAGGGGATTGAAGTTAACAAGAACAAGGCTAAAGTAATTTTAGAGACCACTAGTCTAATAAACAAGAAAGAATTGCAAAGCTTTCTTGGCAAGGTGAATTTCCTTTGATATTTTATTTTCAATTTATCTGGTCAAATAAGAATATTTTCACCTTTGTTGAAATTGAAAGCAAGGAAGGAATTTTTTTGGAATGAGTGTCATCAATAGGCATTTGAAGACATCAGACAATATTTAATGTTACCCCTATTGATGTCGTCTTTAATGTTAGGAAAGCTGAAGTTTCAATTTTTGATGATACAATTGGATGTTTTCAAACCCAAGATAATAAAATAAGTTTAGAAAAGGCTATCTTTTATCTTTCTAGAGTTTTGAATTTTGATAAACAAAAATATTCAGCAATAGAAATGTTATGTTTGTCTTTGTATTATTCTTCTGCAAAGTTATGTTATTGTTTGTTACTAACTAATGTGCATGTTATTGTGAAAACTGACATTTTAAAATATATGTTGTCAAAACTATTCATACATGGGCGAGTTGGAAAATGGGCATTGAGTTTAATAGAATTTTCCTTACAATACTACCCATTGAAGGCAATTGCTACTTTTATAGTCGAGGCATCATGAAAAGACATCTAATTATATCCGCATGAAATCTTGGAAGTTATATTGCAATGGTTCTTATCATAAAAATGGTTTGGATGTAGAAGTTTTAATCATTACACTGAAAAAGAAACCAATTGAATTTTTATTTACTTTAAATAAAAAATGCTCTAGTAATGAAATCAAATACGAATAATTAATAATCGGTTTAGAGATTTTACTAAATTAAGGAGCAAGATATGTTGAAATTTATGGTGATTTGCAATTAGTCATAAAAAAATTTCTCAAGAATATAAATATTTAAATGCGAGATTAATAAAGTATTTAATAATCACATTCAAACTTTTGAAAAGATTTAAAGATGTAATTTTAAAACATGTGCCAAGGAGAGAAAATAAAAAAGCCAATGAGTTCACTCAAATTTCCTCTAGACACAAGATTAATAAAAAAAATTTTCCAAATTAATTCAATAACATAGTCTTTTGGAAACTATGAAACCTAAGAAGTATTTTGTAATGAAGCCAGCACTACATCATCAATTTGGAGAACTTCATTGGTAAATTATTTGTCGAATTCTTCAAAATCAATTTGTTGAGTTATTAGAGTAAAGGCCATCAAATTTGTATTAGTAGATAAGTTTCTTTACAAGAAAGGTTTCAAAGAATAATTATTAAAATGCTTGGGTAATGAAGAAACATTAACATCATTGGCTGAAATGCATAAAGGAATTTATGGTACACACTAAGCTGGGATTAAAATAAAATGGATCATTATTCAACGAGGTTTTTATTGGCTCAACATGATTAAAGATTGCAATGATTATGCCAAGGGATGTAAAAAATGTCAAAAACATTGGCCAATTTAGATAATAGCAATAGTTGAACTTAATTATATAATAAAACTATGGCCATTTAGAAGTTGGATAATAGATTTAATCAAGAAAATATACTCACCATCCTCTCAAAGACATCATTTTATTTTAGTGGCCATAGATTATTTACTATGTGGTTCAAAGCCATTGTGTTTAGAGAAGTAAAATAATCTAGTACAATTGATTTTCTTGAACATCATTTTGTTTGTTGATTTGGTTTACCAGAAACAATCACTATAGACCGTGGGATAATGTTCATAAGTAGATAAGTGAAAGAATATGTCAAATAGACAGGAAATAAAATGTTAACTTTAACACTCTATTATGCACAAGCTAATGATCAGGTGGATGCCAATAACGTGATCATAAATGTGATTACAAAACATGTTGGTTAATATTTGAAAAATTGGCAAAGATGCTTAATAATGCCTTATGGGCTATAAGAAATACTCTTAAAGAATCAATGAGATTACACCATATAAGTTAGTATTTGGTCATGATGTTGTTATTCCAGTTGAAGTGATAATGCCATGTTTAAAGGTTCAAAGGCAAAATCAACAATAAAAGGCTGATTACAATGCTTTAATGCTTAATGAATTAGAAGATTTAGATAAAAGTAGGTAGCAAGCTTTAGATAACTTGATCCATAACAAAGAAAAAATGGTTAAGTCTTACAACAAGCATTTGAAAATAAAAAGATTTGACATTGGCCAATTAGTCTGAAAACTCATATTGCCAATGCAGAAAACATTGAGATATGGTAAATGGACCCTACATTGGGAAGGGCCATTTAAGGTTGTGCATACATTCAAGGAAATAGCTACAAAACAAAACATGTAAATGAAAATATTACTAAAATCATAAATGGTAAATATCTAAAAGCATATAAACCAAGTATCCATGAAGTACACATCAAGAATCCAAAATAAATGTTAAAACGCTAGTTAAGAGTAAGAAATTTCCCTTAAAGTTCGAGTCAAAAGTAGATCTAAGTACTCTCCACTGTCAAGTTGCCACCATCTTCTGCAACTATGCTGTCTTGTAGGCAACACGAGCTTCATGCACTCGTGTTGTAGTTGTCTTAAGATCAGTTAAGACATTTCTAACTTTCTTAGTAAATCAGGCTTTATCTTCATTGCTAGATTTAGTGATAGCATGTAAGTTCGGTTGATTTACTCTAAGTCAACAAAGTTCTTTTTGCAATTCTATAATTTTTTACTCAACTACAGCAATCTTCTTTGAATTGTTCTCAACTAATTCCATGGCTGCATTATATTTTTCGATCAAATTCTTCCCTGTCCTAATAGCATTTTTGGAGAATTTGAATAATTCTTCTTTCTTCAATAATAATTCTTGGAGATTGCTATTAACAAAAACACAGGTTTTGACCTTCTCTAAAAGGGATGCTAATTGCTCTTGGAAGTTAAAAACAAAAGACTCCAAGTCAGTGGTGACTCTGATTTCAGAAGTGCTTTGCAAATTCTACAATAAAGATTGGAGAGCACTATGTTAGTGGACATCTGTAATAACAACTTCCAAGTCATTTTGCAAGACAACATTGAGAGTCTAAATGGCTTGTTTTATTTTGTTTTATCTGTCATTCTTTACTACAGGAGTAAGAGCAAGTGCACCTGATTTAGTTTTGACAAAAATAAATGTTGAAAAAGTCTCATCCTCCTCCAATAGCAATGACTCTAAAGCTACTATCACTTCATCTGCTTTGTCAAATTGTTGAGTTATGTTAGCATTAGGTAGTTTGGTTCCTTGACAAGGAGATTTGAGAAAAGACATAGATTAAGGATTGTCGACTACCTACAATGATAAACTGACATGATGGCCAGAAGGTGTTACTTCAGTATTTGTGACAAAATCTTGGGGGCTTGAAATCTGTCATTTGATGTTGTCAATTGCTCATATAGAAGGCACAACATCAAAACTAGATGGTTGCTAACCCTAAAAAGAAATGTCAAGGAGAATAAGTGTCAATAGAGAAATAGAACAATAAAATAGATCATATTTCATATAAATGTTCAACCTGAACATGAGGAGGGTTTTTGAGGTGAGATTGTTAGAATGGTAGTAGGTTCTACTATGGTTGGCTTTGAATAAGATATAGTGTCGATAAGGTTTTGATCCTATATGAGCAATGTTAGTATCCAAAGTAGTAAAGAGTGTAAAGAATGAAATTAGTTAGGAATACCTTCGACTGAGTTCTATCCTAGGCAATTGAAGAAATTGGTTGTAAAGTTGGTTAAGAAGGAATTTCAAACATAATAAGTTCAAAAATCGTATTGCTAGTCCCTTTCAACTTGATAATCTTCTTTTTTTAGAGGCTTTTCACCCTTTTCTTTGTCCATTGCTTCTTTTTCAACCACCTAAGTGCTTTCCTATTTAGATTGGATTTTCCTCTAATACTTTCTTTTCTTTTTTGATGTTGGTGGCTCATCCTTCGAAAACATAGTGTTTGCCTCATCGTATTTCCATTGCACTTACTTGGCTATAGCTCCTACCACATTGTCTCCGTAAGCTATGCTAGGAATCTTAACGGGCACTACCATATCTGAAAATAGCCAAACAAAAGTTAATACATGCAAGTCGAGATAAAGTATAACATATCAAGCAAATTACCTAAGGAATTCACCACATAGGCCACTGGTAATTGATTGACATCAAAAGGATACGAAAAATGACGGGCAACAGTGATGTCAGGGTTAGGATTTGGGATGATTAGTTTGGTCAAGCTAAATGGAACATTAGGTAGAAGAATTGGTTTTAGTTTAAAAGGAGGAGTAGTGTCCATCATTATTAAAGGAATTTTGTTATAGGTTTTCCACCAAGATTGATGGCAATGTTCATAATAAGCGTCCCTTTTCTTGTTGAGGGTTTCATCAGCCTCTATAACCATACACTAACCATACACTTTAAATGCTTATGATCATACTTGATTTTATAATATTTTTCAAAGACTAATATTTCAGCAATGTGCATACTTGTTGTCTTTGTTGGAGCCTCTACAGTCTACATAGTCACATAACGAGAAAGCTTGTTAGATATAGGAGTGTCAAAATATAAGTGGGCTCTAGATAACCACCACTCTGAAAACATTACTGTGTATGCAAGAGTTTAGAGTCATATAACAAAGTTTTCGACTCAAGTATATTTGGGGATTTCAACTCAGGTTTTTCATTTAATGAAGCATGAAAAAGTTTAAAGTCATATAACAAAGTTTTAAATTTTGGATTGAAATTTTTTAAAAACTTGAAATTTTCTTGCAGGGTTGTAGTTAAACACAGTTGAAAAATCCAGAAAGATTCTCCAAAATTAGAAATAGAATGATGATACCTAAGATGGTTGACAACCAAATTAATATTTTTAAAAATGTTAGCTAACACAAAAAGTGTTCAAAGCCAAATGTCGACCTTCATGTAATAAAATAGCTAAGGGCAAAAAGGATAAGGCTATCTTCAGAAATGAAATACAAAAAAGATGTTTGCAAAGTCAGTAAAGAAGAAAAGTGATCTGTTTGCTATCATAAACTAGAGAATTAGGTGACCCTTGAAACGTTGTCAAAAGAATCAAATAAGGAGACTTCTTGGTTGAAACAAGAATAAGTTATCAAAAAATTTTTGTCAATGGAATGAGTAAAGGTGAAACTGTTTCACCATTTAACCTTAAGCCAGTGATGGCGATGATATCAAAAGATGAAGGGTCGATCATATCATTGGTCTTATTGTTTTACCATAAATCATCAATTAGTGATTCATGCTAATTATATTTTCAAAAATTCAAGATATAATATCAGTCAAGTCAAAGCTCCTTTCTCCATCCCCTATTTAGTCTTATGTATATTTGGTGGGTCTGATAGGAATCTAAGACTTTAAAGTAGCATTTTCTACTCCTTGATGGCTCAGTTTATAGTTTTAATTTTGAGTGAAGTATTAATGTTCAAAGGTTGGAAATTCAAATTGGATAAAGAAGAAAACTGTGGCATATGGTATGTCATTTGAGAAAGTTTTAATTTTGACTCTGTTTGTCAAGATAAATAAGTTAGCTTATAACTTATTTGACTAGTTTATAAACTTATTTGACTAAATAAGTTCTGTTTGGTAAAAAAGTTTATTGAAATAGCTTATAGCTTTTATTGAGACACTAATCCAAGTAGCGTCTGGGACGAGTAGAAAGCTTCTCAATTTTTTCTTCTGTTTTTATCCTTTGCTGCTGCTCGTCTTTCTTATGCCCGAAGAGTTTGGAGTCTCCTCCTTCAGCTTCGATTTCAGTCTGTCAATGGATCTAACGGATAAGCAAGATTGTCAGGTTTTTAGTTTCTATCCCCTCTCTTGCTCTAACGGATCTAATCACAACCGATTTTCAATCGCTTCCTTCTTCAACTTCATCCTCTTTTCTTTATCACTTTTTGCTGAATTTGGTAATTGAATTCAAAGCTATCGGCTAGATTCATTATGCAAAATTTTCTGTCGTAAGATTTATTTTTTCTTCCTTATTATATTTGCTATATTGATTAGATATTTGGGTTAATTTCGATTTTCCATCAATTTACCTATTTGTGTGAATCTCATAGAAACAAATTAGGGAATTTTCTGTCAGAAGTGATATTTTGTTGTATTTGTGCTTCATGACGAGCATAAACTCCAATAATGGTATCGCTGGCTGCTTTGGTTCTTGTTGGATTGATTTCAAATGGGTTTGCCATGCCCTCCACGGTGCCAACATTCCTTTGGTCTCCCCATCATGATCTGTAAGTCCTAATTTCATCATAATGT
>JANHAO010020677.1:0-12804 GCA_026873985.1 Saraca asoca | reverse complement strand
CGAGGAACTATAAAGGCTTGTGTTGAGTATTTCTGAAAATGTAGTTAGGCATTGCCTAATCAAGATAGGATTCATTACCACTCTTCGGAATTAATATCCACAGCCACTCAACGAATTGGTTTGACTCGGTAAATCTTTGAGCGAGGTACAATCGAGACTCAAATGAGATTTCAGTGCTCGGATGAGTCAAATAATTCACGAGATTGAGAAACTATGATTGGTTATAGGGGTTGACTAGCATCCTTATCTTTGACTGATCTGATATAGGTAATGAAGGGATTGTATCATGCATGGTGTAATGTACACTAAGATCAATCACAGACAAGGTTGTCACCATTGTTGACTCCCTCGAAAATTGGGTAGCTATAATGGCTTGCCAAAGTCCGCTTATAGCTTAAAGTTTAAGTGATTAATTTGGAGAAATTAATCAAAATTAATTGGATTAATTTTATATGCCTTTAAATGATTTGAATGGCATTTTGGACTTTTGCCAATATTTTAGGGGCCTTTTGGGTCACACACATAACGGAAAATGAGGTATGGCAAAAAAAATATGGATATAATTGATATCCAGGGACCAAATTGTAATTTATTGAGATTATTGGGGATCATTTGGTAATTTATTAAAATTACCGGGGTCAAAATGTAGTTTGTGAAATTGTAAGGACCCAACTGTAATTTGGGAAATTGCAGGGGCTGGAAAGTAGTTTTCGAAAAAGCAAAACGGCTTTGTTTTGCTTTGCCCTGAAAACCTTGGGCCACAATGCTGTGTTGCATGTGCACGTGCATAATTCAGTCGAATGGGGAATTCGTCTGCTAGGGTTTCTTCCTCCTTTGATCCTTGAATGGAAATGGGATTTCCTGTGGTTCCAATTGGCTTTTGAAGCCAAGGAAATTGTTTCCAAACTAGCTAGCACTGGATCGAGGCCATACCCAAAGGTTTTCTGGCATGGACTGCCATCTGGGCCGAGACGTGTCGATCGGACGACATGGTGGCTTCCGGTGTTTCTTCTGCTACAATTGGCTCACCAAATTGTTTGGTAAGCATTTCTTACTCGTGTATTTGAGAACCCCCATGCCAATTCGATCTGGGAACATCTTGTTCGGTTATGGGTTTTTGAAAATTTTTTAAATTTTCCCTTTGATTGAGCCGAACAATTCCTTTAGTTGTCGCATCACATAGTTTCCTAATCGACCTCTCCTAATCAAATCTTCAATCACATCTTTGAGTACTCGGCATTCTGAGGTATTATGTCCAGCTTCATTGTGATATACACAGAACTCGTCCATATTCTTGAACTTGTTGGGTGTTTTTATAGGATTAGGCTTCCTGAAGTCCTCCCTATCCCTTTATGCCATAAAGATCCTATCTTGGGAGTCTGGTAGGATGTTGTAGCTATTACGGTGACCTTGATGTTGAGGTCGCTTATTCCTAGACTTCTTTGCAATCTGATTGTTGGAGTTGTTGCTTTGACTCTCATTGCTCTTTTTCCTATTTTAAATGGAGCCACTCACCTTATCCTTCTGATCAGACTTCCTTATGCCAAAGGTTTCTTTCCACTTGATTTGCTTGGCAGCTCATTCATAAAACTCGCCTAGGTCACTCATTGGAGATCTATATATGTTCTTATATAGCTTTTCGTCCTTACAAAGTCCTGCTGAGATCGTAGTTAGGATGCTTTCATTGGGTGGGATTTCCACATTGTTGACTTTATGCCTGAACCATGTGATGTAGTCTTTTAGTGATTCATTTTTCTGCTGAAAGACTGTTGTGAGGCGGTAGGATGGTGCAAGCTACCTTCTCAGTGCCTTATATTAGCTAATGAATTTTTTCTGGCATTCATCCTAACAGTGAATGCTGTGAGCTGGGAGATTTCTAAACTATGTCTGAGGTATGTCTCCAAGAGTGGTTAGGAAGACTCAACATTTGACTAGTGGATTGGCCATCTAAAGATCCATCTGGACATTGAATGCATCCAAGTGGTCATATGGATCTCTGTCCCCATTATATTATGAGATCGTGGGGATTTTGAATTTGCGAGGGAGAGGCTGCATCTCTATTTCTTTAGTGAAAGGGGTCCTTTCCTCATATTGGTCTTGGCTATTCTGAGCTTAAAGGCACTCCTCTAGTTGTTTTACTCTCTGGAGTAGTTTTGCCACCACTGGATCCTGTGTCTCAGATATCCAACTGGAAGTTTGTTGGCTCTTCTTACCTCTTTGGTCATGAAAGTAACGACTTGAGGTATGTTCCTAGCTAAACATATTCAAGCCTTTCGCTTGACATAAGCTCTCATGTCACAAATCATCATGATTTTCATGAGCTCAGCGAACCTTTGATCTTGTTTGTGAGTGGGAGGAACGAGTTGAATCAAGGTGCCAGAGTTCTCTTCTAGATGTGGCAACCTTAACCTGCTTTTATGTGACCAGGATTTGTGCTTGTGTCAGCACTCTAACTGCCTTAGTCAGCTTATTCATCATATTCTTTAGTGTTTGCTAATGTTGGCACCACATTTGCATTTTGTCAGTTTTAGAGACAATAACAACAGGTTGGCACTAGGCTGCAGGGGGCAAGCCTGCGATGATACCTATAGTAGGTGCAGTAGGAGTGTTTGTCACTGGAAGAACTGATCCTTGCCACTGTTATATGTGACCTTCCAGCTGGTTGGCCTAAATGTTTGAACTTTTGGTGGTTCTTCCTCTAGCCATAGAAAGTTAACCAGAATACAGTATGGGCCTTCCTTTTAGTGTCAAAATGTTAACAATGGAATTTGGTAACACAAATCCTGTCAATTAGAAGAGTTCTTGAAATTCCAAACTGTAATCTGGTTGATGTAAATGAAAGAGGAAGAGAGTGAAGGCAAGAGGAAGAACAAAGTAAAGACACAGGGAAGTTTTAACATAGTTCGACCAAAGTTGATTGTCATCCCCTACGTCCACGGTAGTGTTATTTCTCAGAATATTTGAGTGTACAATGTATAATTTCTCTATATTTTGTAGAGTATCCTCTCTGTCTAAGTTGCTCTCTTAGTCTTAAGATTGGCCTCTACTTGTACAACATGCTTATCCCCTATTGATAAAGGCAGGGGTTAAAAATGTAATTTGATAAATTGTAAATCTATCTTTTTTGTCGTGTCAAGCAATAAATGCTAGGCAACTTACTGTCGATTTTTGGGAGCTGATCTGTCAGTTGGAAGTATATGCCTCTGCCTGCAGGCTAGACTTTTGCCGTACCCATGCATGAGATCGCTCACTTGACGATTTGAACTTGCACTGGATGACCTGTTGATTAGTTCCCGCGTCCTCAATGTACCTTCTGGAAGATGGCTGAGGTGACATACTTTGACCAGCAAGTTGGAGCTCGTTATCGATCGACCTAGAGCTTCTGCCTTGGCCTTTGTCTTAAGTTCGCGCCTGGCGATCTGATGCTTTTATCCATCGACCTTAGTCTTGGACGAGCTAGGCCTTATCTAATCGGACTCATCTATTGGGCTTTTGCCAACCCATTAGCATAGATCCAAAAATACCCACAACATAATCAAATATCAATCCTCACCTCAAAAACTAAAACTTGTTTCCCAAAAGCAAACAACTACACTTACATATACATTGGATTCCGAAATAGATCATAACAACCCATATATGCATCTAAATAAATCTCAATAACCAATAAAGGTATCATATATAAAATCTTGTTACCCAAAATTCAAGAAAACAAAAGAGAGAAACTTTACAGAAAATAAATAAATAAACCAACGAAACAACCAAACTTGACCTGGTATTTAAATCAACCAACACTTTAAAGAAAGAAATATGCTGTCCAATGAGGTTATGCAAAATGAATTATCGAACTAGCACAAGCAAAACTCAGTTAAAAATATCAAATACTTCATTAGAAAGTCAAATATCCACGCATTTGCAGGCAAATCAATCACAAATCCATCAAAATTAATTAAGGAAACAAGAAAAATAGGATAAGAAATTTAAGAGGGAAAGACACATCTTTCCTGACTAACAAGAGAGTGAGAGAGGTCTGATGGATCTAGGCGACACAAAGCTCGAATAATCATTATAGGTCGAGATCAAGATAACAGGAATAGGAGAGTGATAGAGCTAGAACTCGAGCAGGTGAGCGGGAGAGAGGCGGTCTAATGATTTGGATTTGATTGTGGGCTTATGCATCCCTCTCGAGTCACCTACAATCCAAGTAAATAAAGAAGTTTGGGGGCAAAAATATAAATAGCAACCACCAGATTGCATTACCCCTAGCAGAGTTTAAAATCAAATCTAAGTAATTGGATAAGCAGTGTATATTACATCAGTTTCTAGCTAGTGCACCACAATTATTCCCTCTCTTATCATTTAGGTTGTAATAATAAATCTTTTTGACCGTTATCACGTGATGCAGATTTGGGTAAATAGTAGTTGATTCCAATTTGATGAAATGAATAAATGGTAGCAAATAAAAAATATCTATCTCTCTCCAACGCTGTTGAAATCATTATAAAAAAAAAGAAGAGGAGAATGTCTTAGGCTACATGCACTTATCAAGAACTGAGTACCAAGACGAGAGCCAATCTCAGGCCCGTCCAGCTCTCCACAGAATGGTATCATTAGGAGCGAGGACAGTAGATAGTACAGCGCCGAAACTTATGTAACAATTATAGGCCCCACACAATCCACGTGAGTTGTCGCGGTCTCCCAAAGTTGGTAATAATGTACCAATTTTTAATTTTTTCGATTTAATATGCTCTCACACTGCATCATCCTCATCCAACGCCGTAAATACCAACAACATCAACATATCCATGGTCTACGTGCCTTGTACGGACAACCTCGTCCGTCTCCGAGATCGACCCTCATCTCCATCTCTCTTCTGAGATCACCTGGGCACTGCTTCGCCAATTTCCGTCACTGTTCCTGGAAAATTAGAGCTAAAAAAACAAAGTTTTATCTCTTTTTTCTAGTTAGTTTCCTCTGCTTTGATACCACATTCCACACTGACCATGAAATTCCTACCGACACAAGCTACTGATCTGCTAAAAGCCTCAGCTTTCGTCAAAGTCTCAGCCTTTGCTGTCTTCTCTCTCTCCCTCCTCTTCATCTTGAACTATTACGCTCCCTCTTACACTTCCCTCACCTTCTTCTCAACTTCCGATGCCTTGGATTCTTCCTCCGTCGCTTCGGTGGCGCCGGAACAATCTCCGACGGTTCCACTTGCGCCTAAGAAGATTTTCCGCGTGCCACCGTTGCCGCTGGTGGAGAGAATGGGCGTTATCGACGACAATGGCGCGATGACGGAGGACTTCAAAATCGGCGATTATGATCCCACTTTGGTTGGGGATTTGGGGAATTTAAATGAGACAGAAGAAGTGAAAGAGGAGGAAACTAGTGTTAGAATTAGGGTTGAGAAATATAAGATATGTGATCAGAGTATGACTGATTACGTACCTTGTTTGGATAATGCGGAATTTATCAAGAGGTTAAATTCGACTGAGAAAGGGGAAAAATATGAGCGGCATTGTCCAGAGGAAGGGAAGGGGCTGAATTGCTTGGTGCCAATGCCGAACGGTTATCGAATTCCGATACTTTGGCCCAAGAGCAGAGATGAGGTACTTTTTCCAGTTGGAACTGTATAAGTTATTATCACATCTTATTATGATATGTCTAAATGTGTCTTACTCTTTTAAATGGTTTACAGTCAGATTGCTAAATTGGAAGCCTATGTTGGTTTCAATTTCTGATATTTCTAATTCCAATGCACATATAGAGGGCCAAGCAAAACATGTAGACTAGTATTTATATTGAACTTAAGTCGGTGGAATGACGCTGGATTGTGTAAATCTATTGTAATTTTTTTTTTCTTGATTTCATTATTGCATGGTGCAACTCTTTTCCATTGGTTCTGATTGGGTAGAAAGGTTAATCAAGTTAACTTATGTGCAATGACAGGTCTGGTACGGTAATGTTCCACATACAGGTCTTGTTGAAGATAAAGGAGGCCAAAATTGGATATTGTTAAAAAAGGATAAATTTGTTTTTCCTGGTGGTGGAACACAATTTAACCATGGCGCTGATAAGTACCTGGATCAGATTTCAGAGGTTGGTCTCTTGAATTTTGTTAAGAAGTAACTGCTGTATACACAAGACTGAGAATACTTTTGAAATTGCATTTGTAGATGGTTCCTGACATTGGACTTGGTGTCAACACTCGAGTTGCATTAGACATTGGCTGTGGAGTAGCAAGTTTCGGTGCCTTTTTGATGCAGCGTAATGTGACCACTCTTTCAATAGCACCAATTCATGAAAACCAGATACAGTTTGCTCTAGAGCGTGGTGTGCCTGCAATGGTAGCAGTATTTGCTACACACCGATTGTTGTTCCCAAGCCAAGCATTTGACCTGGTCCATTGTTCAAGATGTAGAATTAACTGGACTCGTGATGGTACTTCTTTTCCTCTCTTGCTACATCCTTTTAAACCTTATATCCCTCACTTAAAAAAGGAAAAAAAGGCAAATTGTGGTCAAAAGATAGCACTGTCTATAAAATTACCACAGCATTTTTTAAGTTTTATGCTTTACAGTATTAGTCCTTTTGCACTGATACACCATTTTTCTTTGGCTTTAATAAAAAAAAAAAGATGGAATTTTACTTCTTGAGGCCAACAGGCTACTGAGGGCTGGCGGATACTTTGTCTGGGCAGCACAGCCTCTTTACAAACATGAAGATATCCCTCAAGAACAATGGAAAGGTAGCTTATCACTTTCGATTGTCCAATAATATACTAATGTTCAGCTTTTCCAGTATTCCCTCTCAACAAAAGAAAATATTTTTTTTTATTTCCTGTATTGTGGGTATGTGATTTTCGTTTCCATCTTTCAATAGTTTGATGGTGCAATTTGATAATCTACTTATTTTTACTTTATTCTCTTTCTTTTATGTCATATAACACCAGTATCATTGTTTAAGGTATCAAAAGACCCAAACATTGATCCTGACTTACTAAGCTTCAGAGATGGTTATTGAACTTTCTACTGAACAGAAATGGAGAACCTTACAACTCGCATTTGTTGGGAACTTGTAAAGAAGGAGGGATATATTGCTATATGGCGGAAACCTAGGAATAATTGGTGCTACCTTAGTCGTGATCCTCATGTGCAGCCTCCATTATGTGAATCCAATGATGATCCAGATAATGTTTGGTATGTCTTCCTTCTTATTGTTTGACTCACTTTGGTTGAGTGACTCATCCGTTATTTGTGCTCCTCACAATGCTGTATTGGGATCTAATGGGTAAGGAGGTGTCACAGATGGCAAAAATCAACTGCCCTCCCAAATAAATATTCTGAAAGTTTAGTTCTGATTTTGTTATAATTTTGACCTTATATTTTGAATCTTTATATGATAACATGTCTTCTGGCTTGCCAATTGGAATTTTTATTTACTATCTGATGGTTGTCTGTATGGCAGCACCATGCAAATCACAATGTATGCTTTTCTCTTTCTTCCGCATCATCTTTTCAGCATTATTCCTGATTAAATCAGTATTTTAGCAAACCCACAAGTAGCCAGTCTAACTAAGATTTAATTCTTAGATATTCATTAGAACTTAGGAGCAGAAATCTTCTTGCAAATTATCACTAATCTTATAGACATGCAACACAAAATTAGATCATCTTAAACATCCTGAGTTTTTAACTTGATAGACCTCTGATTCTAGAATAATAGTTCATAAACGAATATCAAATTGCTTTATAACTTTGTAATAGTTTGCAGGTATGTTGGTTTGAAGGCATGTCTTACCCAATTACCTAGTAATGGATATGGAGCCAATGTCACCAAGTGGCCTGCTCGGCTTCATAATCCACCCGAAAGGCTCCAGAGCATCAAAATGGATGCCAATATATCCAGAAAGGAACTCTTCAGGGCTGAATCAAAATATTGGAACGAAATAATAGATAGTTATGTTAGAGCTTTCCGTTGGAGAGAGTACAACCTAAGAAATGTATTGGACATGAGGGCAGGATTTGGAGGGTAAGGAAGTATATTAGCTATCTGTTTTTTTTTTTTTTTTTTTTCTGTTTTACATGTCATTGGTCAGTTATTATCATATATTTGTAGAACTATTCTTTTCAACCCTGCATCTAGCCATGTGTTTGTATTATGAGGTAACTTTTATTTTGATAATGACAGGTTTGCTGCAGCAATGCATGATCTCCAGATTGATTGTTGGGTGATGAATGTTGTTCCTGTTACTGAATTCAATACCCTGCCTGTTCTATATGACCGTGGACTAATAGGAGTTATGCATGACTGGTATGAGAGATATACCTATGTTTTAGTTCCTTATAATTTTCCAACATCCTTCCAAAACTGCACGGCCACATACCTCCATGGTCAAAACTTGATGCCAGATTTTTCATGCCTTGTCTTATTTTCTATGACTGACATTATGAATGGACTAAAACATCATTTTAGTTTCTCATAGATGTAAATTTTTTCAATTTAATCCCTATTTAATTTTTCATTCTTGATTTAATCCCTAAGTGATTCAATTTCCTTTAATCAAGTCCTAATCATCTACTTCACATCCTATTAAATAAATTAGAAGTCCAAAATTTTATATGATGTCACCCAATGTTTGTAGTATGAAGGGTACAATGTAAGCATTAAAGGGTACAAGATCAAATTTTAAGCTTCCATATCATCAATTTCATTAGGAAAGTTAAAATCAAATGGATAAGGGGACCTAATTGAATTAAATTGAATCTGTAAAGGATCAAATTAAAAATAAAAATTCAATAAGGATCAAATTGAAAAAAGTTGCATTTGTGAGAAAGTAAAATACTATTTTAGTCATGAATTTTTATTCCTGATTCTTAAAAAAAATTTTGGCTGGGCAGGTGTGAACCATTTGACACGTATCCAAGAACGTATGATATGCTGCATGCGTCAGGTCTTTTCTCTGCTGAGAAAAAGAGGTTTGTCATACATTTATGCTTATTTTGCTTTTGATACATTCATATTGGAGAAAGTCCTCATTTAGAGGTTTGACAAATATTCTGCTTTTGTCTCAGGAAAAAGTGTAATATCTCAAGCATCATGCTCGAGATGGACCGGATACTAAGACCAGGTGGACGTGTATATATACGTGACTCCCTGTACGTTATCAATGAACTTGAAGAAATTGCAACTGCAATAGGATGGGTGAATGCCCGGAATGATGTAGGTGAAGGTCCCTATGCAAGCTTCAAGATACTAAGGTGCGAGAAGCGCTTTTGACAAAGCTGAAAATGTATTATAACCAAAAGAATTGTTTATATGCTCAAGTCAAGCTACTAACCGAATATGCTATTTTAGCTAAGCCATTTAGAGTCTTTGGCAGTTTATTCTATATTTTAGATTTATTCATTTATGGTACATCACTTTGGTACGTTGTCCCTATATTTTTTTTCCCCGAGGAGGAGACAGAGGGGACTACATATAAAGGGAAGAAGTTCTTGTCTAAAGATGAGACAGACAATCACTTGGGCAAAGCCTAGGGTCGTATTATCTTGTTTGTTCTTGTTCCGTGACGAAGGTTTGAAGAAGAAGAGAAAAAGCTGACTTCTGAGTTAAAGCGGCCAAGCCTTGAACCCCTGTTTATAAAATACTCGAATATGGTGATATCTGGAGAGAAAAAAAAAAAAGGTTCCACTTAAGTTCGAACTTCTTTATCTTTTGTCACTGAAAAACGCTTCTAAATGCAATATAGCTTTTAACAATAATTTTGTGATAGCTTGAACTTGGATTCACATTTATATAATCCACAATGCACTTAAATATTATTCACACTCAAATGGTTGCACTATTAAGTTTTTTCCCAAAAATAAATTAAGTCACGTTGTCTTTTAATCTCAACGAGTGCTTAAATGCCCCTAAAGTGGGATGACCCTCGGGTTTTAGCAAGCTTGATCCATCCAAAAGATGATGATCAAGTTCAACTTCAGAGTTACCCATAAATAATATCTAATCTATCAGAGACCAATCGTACCTGAGTTTTGTACTTCGTTCAGTTGTTTCTCTTTCCATAGTCTTACCCATCCATATCTCCATTTTGGCATTTCCTTGCCATGATGAGATTAATTTCACACGAGTACAATTCACCAAGAGGCAAACCAACATTAAAATGTCGAATCAAACCAAAAATTCATCAAAAGATGCTCAAAGATGAGAATAAAAGGGGGTCGACAAGTTGCAGCAAAATTGAAAGAAAAAAGAGGGGCTGCTGGGAATGATTCAGTGCTATGTTAAACTCTAGCTTGTATACAAGTCATTTACGCCTAACAAGTTAAAATGTCACTGCAGATAACCACAAAGTAACAATTATAATCCCAGTTGAAGCATAACCATAGCTTTGCATATCCAAAAAAAAAGAACAATTTCCTGCCCTTCTATTGTTTCACAGAAGAATCCCTGTACGCTGCAGTATTAACCTGTTTGGAGAGATATTTTTCATAGATTTCAACCACAAGACGAGGATTACTCTCCACAAGCTCGATATATTCCTCATGTTTAGTAAGTTTATCCATGTTGTCTGTGATCAATGCCAGGGCTGCATCCAGCAAAAGTTTGGCATTGTGTTGGTGCGCAAAGGCATAGTTTGCGATTGATTTGCCCCAGTTCAGTTTGGCCACCAAATACTTCTCACAATATGATTTGAGATGCTTCACCTGATACTTTTCAGCTAAAACTAGCAGGTTAAAGGCCATTTGTTCATCAAGAGATGCTTCTGCAGTGTATAAATAGTTAACAAAGGCACGAAGAGAATCATATGATACATCACTGATATTGATGGTGCCACTCCGGCTTTCCTCCATGTCATTCTCAAGCATTGCTTTGAAAACTGGGGAGCGACTAACCTGATCATATTCGTGTTCATAACAGTCATTAGCTTCACGAAAAAACAACTTTAATACAATGAATCTTATCAAAGACTCAAGAAACTTCAGTTTTTAGGTTCGGCAGGCATAAAAATCAACCAGAGGACAAATGAAATGACCATGCTTAGTGGTAAAATGCATACCTCTTCAGTCAAATACAAATAATTCCTTTAAAAGTCTATAGTAGATTGACAACAAAAGAAAGAACAGCAAGTTTTCAAATTCTATACATGAGGATGCCTCTTATGTATGGAGTGTCTGAATGAGGCCCAATTACCAAAGCATTATTTATCTTTTAACAGGTATGAGTAATTTCATTCCTAGACATAATAGCAGATCGTTCACCAAATGCTAAATTATGAAGCTTCAGCAACCCAGCCAAACCTAGCTTGGCATCAGTGATAGAACACATTTTTTTTTGTATCCCATGTTTATCCGTACAAAAATAGGCAAACACATCTCATGTACAAGGAGAGACAACTTTGTCTCTTGAACATCTTCTAATGCATCAGCATACAATGTATAAATCATGGGGAAATTATTCTAAGTATTCCTAGGGCTACAGTCCCCCAGTCATAAGAAGCCAAAAAACCACTGTCCCTTTCTCTAACTTATACCCCTTCTGTGAATGAGATTTAATGCACTAAAGGAGACAAAGCATGAGTTGTATTTAGCAACACATGGTGGAAGTAGGCAAAACGTCAATTTGCCAGGCTGTAGCATGCTAAAAGGATATCCCTTGATCATATATTCATACCATTATATTGAAACTATTAAAATTCTCAAACACAAAACCAAAAGGGGTTCATGAGCAGACCTAGGTTGTACAAAAGGTCTAACAGAATAGCTTGAGTAGTAAATTCTCGGCGACTCCAAATTTTACTAGTCCAAGATAATGTTAGGCAAATTCTATCACCTAAAAAACTAGTCAGAATTATCTTAATAATCAATTCTCAGTACTTATGTTCTATTGTGACATTCTCTAATTTCAAACATATGCAACATGGGATTTCACAATCCGCGTGCAAGAGATAGCATCAATGTGCATTGTATATATATTTTTTTTCACTATAACAACAAAAAAAGCAAAAATATAAAGTGATAAATATGTATTAAATAACAAGTGATGCCTATGTGATATGATTTTTTGTTCCATTTTATCAATTAATCATTATGGAATTAAATTCTACCTAGTTTGTGGATATAGATAATATACGCTGAAATTGGCTACTATTAAAAAGACCGCCTGGCCATAGAAAAACCCAAATTGTCCCAACCCCAATTGCTACCCATTCTCAAATCAAATACCCACGACTTAAAACAAGAGAAAAAAAATCAATTTTGATAACACAATCAATGTATAAAATGGAAATTGGTAACGGGCACTTACCAGAACAGCCTTATGTGCTGGAACCGGCACGGCGGGGCCGACAGAACTATCCTCGATGGCAACCAAAACAACGTCAGTGGAGGAGGTACCATGAGACCGGGTACAGTGATCAATCGGAGACAACAGTTTAAGGAAAGCAACTTTGGCCTTCAATTCTTCGATCTCTCGCTTGAGCTCTTCCTCAGTCTCGTTGGCTTCCTCGTAGCACTCTTTGCAGGTGCCGGAGTCAATGGGATCGTAGTCCTCCTCACATGAAAGGCATCGCATTTGCATGTAATCGTAATCGCTGTAACTATCGTAATCGGAATCGCTGTTGTGTCTCGCCGCTGTGCACCGGCGCGGGGGCATTATTGGGTGTTGGTGTGACGGAGAAGGAGGAAAGTGCCTTTCATATAAGGAGGGAAGGAAGGAAGGACCCGGATCCGCTGCAGTTGGAATGCTGCTGCAGTCGGTGCAGTCCAATCTGAGCCGTTCGATCTTCGATCCGACGGCTCA
>JANHAO010020676.1:0-12796 GCA_026873985.1 Saraca asoca | reverse complement strand
ATGACCTAGCATACCATTTCTAAAATGTCGTGATGCTTTGATCATACATCCATACATATCCAATATGTAAAGCATATAAATATTTGTGAAATAGATGTAGGCACAGTTGTTTAAGTTCCTGAACCTTAAAGAAACTTAAACTGTATCAAAAATATATGGGGAGTATCATTTACATCAAATGTAAACTATTTACAAGCAACTTCATAAGTCTCCTTGCGCTCCCACTGGCTTCTGAAACCTTCCTCTTTATTTGAGTCTTCGTATTACAAAAGAATAGAAAATAATTTCCTACTCTAAAATTATTATACATTATAATAATTAAATGAGCACACAGGCCCAAAAATAAATAATACAACCTAAATAAAGATTACAAATCTCATTTGTAGAAAAATGGCTCATATCACATTCACCATAGTATACTTGTACAAATAATAATTAATCATATAATTTACTAAACATAATAACACTTATTATGCAAATACATCTCATAATAACATTTATCATGCATGAGGTAAATCATATTTACTATTGGATTTCCCATTTATTATTGCTTTAAATAATTTAAACTAATTGTTGATTTTGGCTCCAAACTAATCAAATCAAATTTGATTTGGTATAAAATAATTTTAGAAATAATTTCTAAAAACCATTTTGGACAATTCATATACTAATATATCCCATATATTAAATATGAATTTTTTAGATTTTTTTTTCGGGTGGGGACATATTGGGAATTTCTGAAAAAAGTAAGGGCATTTTGGAAAAAATAATTTTTGGGACATGTTGGTCATTGTCCAAAAAGATCAAGGGCATTTTGGGCATCCAAAATTCAGTGGCACACTTGAAATTTCTCAAAATGACAAGGGTATTTTTTTAAAAAATAATTTAGGACACAAATGTCATTTTTAAGAAAGTTCAAGGGTATTTTGGGAAATAATTTTCAAGCCCAATCAGCCGTCCCTCTTACCCACCATTTTTAGCCAGAAATACATCCCAAATAGCCATGGAAGTTGCAAAAAAAATTCCAAGAAAAATCCCCATAAAAACTCATTTTAGCCAAATCAAAACTTCCAAACCTTTTGAAAATTAGTCTAAGCCAAGATCCAACAAAAACAACAACAAAAGAGCTCAAAAATCAAATTTTTTAGCAACAAAACCCAAGGAGGCTGAGACCCACTTCAGCCATGTCAAACACATACATCAAATATATGCAAATCTAGCAAACATATCACATATATAAGCTTCAGAAACCTCTAAATATCAATGTAAGGCTCTGATATCATGAAGGATTTTGCTTGGCCAAGACAAGGGGGTTGAGGTCGAAACTTTCAGACTTCATGTTGGAGCAACGTGTAAGGGAGAATTGCATTGATGGACAATTATCCATAATCAGGTACAACAAGGTGATGAACACTCTAAGAGCCACATTTAGCTCAAGTAGTAAAAAAGATTACATCAAGAATTAGCTGAATACATTGAAAGATCATTTTAATAAATATTATGATCTTCTCAATTCTTTGAGTGGAATTGGTTGGGATCCAGTGACCCAACTATTTGATGCAGAGCCACACATATGGAAGGAGATATGTGGGATAATTTGTGTTTATATACGTACATAGCATATGGTACCCTTGTTAGGAAAATTTGAATTATGCATAGTACAAGTAGTGAATATTCTAAGCAACTAATCCCAATCTAACTTATTATGTAGGCCAAGCCTAAAGCGATAAAGTGGATGCAAACAAAAGTCTAAAATTACGATAAGCTATACGATTTATATGCTACTGATAGAGCAACTGGTAGACATGCTCAAAATGCAGCATACATGGTAAAGCGATGGGAGATGGAAAGAATTAACCTCAATGACTCTACTGAAGGGATTGATCTATATGAGACTAATATAAACATAGGCAATGATACCACATTAGCTGGCAACATGGATGATTCCAGCCCAATCGATGGTAACTCCAATCTGAGTGATGGAACTTCTTCATCCAGATTTAAGTGCAAAACATATATGACTGACATCCTTGAAACTCACACGGAGAGAATGACAATGGGAATCAAGGATCTTACCAATGTGCTGAAATAGGCAAATGACTCTTAGGATAAATCTATTGCCGTTCTTGAAAGACAAGCATTAGTTGTCGAAAGATAGGCTAAAATAGCATAAAGAGGCCTCACCGTTCTGGAGTAAAGTAAACCTCATTATTATAGTGAAGAAGATGTCTGGGCTGAATTGGATGTACTAAACATCATTCCAGAGATTCAGATGAAGTGTTATCATTTTTATGTCGATATAAGAGGGTAAAGCGTGAATTCTTTAGAGTTTTTCACTCAATACGAGCTGATACATTATATCAATTAATGTCAAAAGCTGGTTGTTTTTGAAAATACTTCAATTCACATCACAGTCTTGAACAGGGTAGTCGGTTGTTTTGTTCTAATTGCTATGATTTTCATATATATTTTTTATTTACTCAATTTTCAAATGAAATATAAATGTAACCATGGATTCATTGTAATATTTGCATATTTTAATCATATGTTATGCAATTTTGTGGTTTCACCAAATTTGTTTTACTTTCTATCAATTTTAATTTTACTTTTCCTTCTATTTTCTTTCCTCTCATTTTCTATCCAACCAATCAACAAAACACTATTTTCTTTTTTCCTCATTCTTCTTTCCTCTCATTTTCTTTCCTCTTATTAAATATGAGCCAATACATTATATTAATTAATGTCAGAAGCTGATTGTCTCTGAAAATACTTCAATCTGAATCACAATCTTGAACAAAGTGATTGGTTGCTTTGTTCTAGTTGCTATAATTTTTATATATATTTTTCATTTACTCAATCTTTAAATAAAATGTAAGTGTAATCATAAATTTATTATAATATTTATATATGTTAACTATATATTATGAAATCTTATAATTTCACTAAATTTATTTTACTTTCTCTTAATTTCTTTTTTATTTTTTCTTTCATTTTTTTCCTCTTATTTTCTATCTAATCAAATAATAAAATATTATTTTCTTTTCCTCTCATTTTCTTCGCATTCATCCAAGTAAAGCATAAATGACTGATGCAAACAGTTTATAAACTCTCAAGTCTCGTCCAGAAGAAAAGTCGTTGACAAACATTTATAGAGGTGGTTGGAAAGCTGTCACATATTATTTATATAGCCAGCACACGTTAAAGAGTACCACACAAACAGGGAGATTTTTAGATGCATTTAAATTAGGTAATCGGTTATAAATATAATTAATTTTTAAATATTTGATTAAAAAATTATTTTATATTTAATAATATCATGTCACAATTAATTATATAATTTATTTTTATTTAGATATATATAAAAAATTTATTTTTAATATTAAATTATTAACAAGTGTATTAAAGACAAAAAAAGTAATATAAATTTTTATTCTTATTATTAGAATAAAAATAATAATAAAAAAAGAAAATAAGAATAAGAATAATATGAATATAAATATAAATAGTTATATTTCTGTGATTTAGATTAAAATAAGAGTTATTCAAAATAATTTTTGTTTCTTTAAATTTATTGTCTATAATTGATTTTTAAAATATTCTAAAATTATTATCAAATATCTTTTAAAAATATTATAATCAATTATTTGACATATAATTGATTATTGAGAATTTTAATTGATATACCATACAAACTCATAATTGTATATACTTAGTCAATTAAGAAAGAAATACATCATTTTTTTTATTATACATTAAAACATATTTTTCTTTGTTTAATGTTTTGTTTTGATTGGTTTAATTTGCATAGTCTATATAATCCGAATGCAACTAAATTTTTTTTCCAAGAAATAACATGTACATTTATTTTTTAATTTAACAATTAAGAGCATCCTTAAATCATATTGAATCAATAAAAACTAATTTCCTTTCTAAGTAGTTTTCATAACAAACTTTCTTATGGTGACTTGATGTATTCAAAATTTTAAATTTAAAGTACTTTATGATATGTTCAAATATGTAACAATTACTTCTTTTATTTTTTTTATCTGTCATTTAAGATAAATATATAAGAAAGTTAATAAATAATTTCTCTTTTTGTTCTTTAAATGTGTTTTACAAGTTTCATGAAACTGTTATAAACTTTTGTAATTTTGGTTTTTGACAATTTTCACTCCATCAAGTCCTCTTATTTCTCAAATCAACTATTTTTTTCCTCCAAAATTTCAACCAAAAGTTTACAAGATAAGAAAGCCATCAACAAGGAAAAACAAAGGACAGCATATGAAAGGAATTTGCAAGGACAATGTAGGCCATGAGGACCCCTAAAATTTGGAAAATTACAAATTTCACCATAGACTTTGATACCCAATCAATTTAGCATCTATTGTATAACACTCAAGCAGGTTCCCAAAAAGCACATGATTTAGTTATCAGATGCCTTAACCATTCCTTCAATATAAAATATTTTAGGCTTGTACTTCACTTTCTATGAGCTTGTTTGTATTGTGATTCAGATATATCAACTATTCATTCGGAGGAGATGACCACAAAAGAGAGGTACAACAAGAATTACTCTTCAATGCTTCAATAATTCCCTCATTGAAAGCCAAATTATGGTTGGTAACTATAAAAGGCCAACCACAGTTGTTATTAGATCAAATGTACATATAAACAATTATCTGTCACATGATTCTCACACTTTAATATAATTAAAAAAATATACTTAAATAAAAAATTCTTACCTTAAAATGAGAGGAAAAAAAACACAAACATATGGAATCTATATTTGTATACTCTTACATAAATGGAACTCTCCATATTCTAAAGTATATGAAAATGTTGCAATTAGAAAAAGCAAATTGAGATCAATAAAATATAAAATAATATAAAAAATTTACTTTATGTAATGTGAAAGATGATTGTGTGTGTAAATTCGATCCAATGTTAAAAAAAGTTCTATTATTTCTATGTATATTTTATATTTTTACCACAACTAAATATTTTATAATATGAATTAAATTGATTCAAGGGACTTGATCTGAAAAGATGCAGTGAGACGGTGTGAAAATGAAATATCACTTCATATCATAAAAGTGAAGCAAGAGAAAGCCAAGGCTTATGGGTCCCAGAAAGTGAAAGTTTACGTTAGTGTTTAAACCAAAGCCTTAGCGATATCAAAATTTCCTACAAAAATAAGGAAAAAAGTACAACCTCTGCTGCACAACCAAATCTGCTGGACTCCACATGCTGAGTTTGAAGCCCTTAAAGTTATATCACTTGGAGGAATAAAGGGTTCCCTTCTCTGCAAGAATCTAGCTTTTACTTTTTCTTATGATGCCATGGCTTCACTTTAGACCTTCCAGAGAAAAAAGAAAAGAAAAATAATATTTCCCGGGAAAATATGGAGGAAAAAAAAATGTGAACCGTTTTGTGACTAAGAATAATGAAATGTCCATTTGTGAGATATTCCAGAGTGAATTTTTTCATTTCCTCTCAACTCAGGTCACCAACTAGTGTTGTATGGGAATAGAAAAATGTTGAATTCTTGGAAAATGGTTGCTGATATGCGTCAATAAGATTTGGAGACTTGGTATTGGCGGGTTTTCTGAAAGAAGCTTTGGATTTTATTGAATTTTGTGGCCCTCAATTTTTGAATCCGGTATATAAATTCTGGTTTCTTCCTCCTCCATTTTTTGAATTCTGCATCTGTTATTTGAATTTGGCTATTGAATGAAATGTAACAAAAGTTGAAAGTTATCATTTTTTCTAACTTTTTGATTCTGCGTTTAGGTCTGCTTTGTGGGGAACTTAGTGGAATTTCTTGTTGATTTTGGGGCAAGCTTTGAGTATCTGCAATTGTAATCATCATTCATCTAGAAGCTTTGTTTAAGTTTGTTCTGGGAAACTTTCCATATCTGGAAGTCAGAAAGTGTTTTGTTTATTCACTGTGTTGAGGTAAGCTTCTACTGATGCTGAATTATACCTTAACTTTAGTTGAGTAGTATTCTCGCCACTTTGCTGTTGATTTTCCCATAAAATGAAAAAATTTCTCTGAATTATTAACATGAACATGGAGAAACATATTTTGTTCTTCAATGAATTCATGACTTGTTATTCCTTTATATGATAGAACATAATTTTTTTTTTTTTTGTAATAATTGCAGGCGTCTGAAAATTTATTTGGAGAGCAAAATCTTTAGTGTCGCCTCCTGAAGCACTTTACAGAAGGTTTAGCTTTTCTTGTGGTCCTGAAAATGGCAGAAAAACTCCATCTATCAATGCTTCTGGTTTTGGTTACAATTCTACTTTCAATCTCTCATTCAGAGCAACTTCAATCCTCTCAATCTCAGAGCCTTCTTAAAATTCAAGGCCTCTTGAACTTCCCTTCTGTCCTAAGCAGCTGGAATAACTATACAGACTTTTGCAACACTGAACCAAATTCACATCTCACTGTTGTTTGCTATGAAGGTACTGTAACCCAGCTACATATCATAGGCGGAACGAGGGCTCATCTTCTTCCTCGGAATTTCTCGATTAATTCCCTTTTCACAACACTGGCTAAGCTTCCCAATTTGAAAGTCCTCACACTAGTGTCTCTTGGCATATGGGGTCCATTGCCGGGTAAAATTGCCAATCTGTCGTCACTGGAAATTTTCAATATGAGTTCTAATTTTCTATATGGTTCCATCCCTCAGGAGCTTTCATCACTGCCTAATCTCCGTACACTCATTCTTGATGAAAACATGTTGTCTGGTCAGCTTCCAGATTGGCTGGATTCACTTTCAGGCTTAACTGTTTTGAGTTTGAAAAACAATAGGTTAAATGGGACTTTGCCAGATGAATTGGGTAGCTTGGAAAATCTGAGAGTGCTTTCACTTTCTCATAATCACTTTTTTGGAAAAGTGCCTGATCTCGGTCGTTTGACAAATCTTCAAGTTCTGGAATTAAGTTATAATGCTTTCGGACCTCAGTTTCCTCATCTTGGTAACAAATTGGTTACTCTTTTTCTAAGCAACAATAAATTCAGGTCTGGCATTCCTGCCGAGATGAGCTCATACTATCAGCTGGAGAGACTTGATATCTCATCAAACACATTTGTAGGCCCGTTCCAGGCAGCATTGTTATCACTGCCTTCTATTACTTATCTTAACATTTCCGGTAACAAATTCACAGGGATGCTTTTTGAGAATCTGTCTTGCAATTCCGAGCTTGAAATTGTAGATTTGTCATCAAATCTTTTGACCGGAAGCTTGCCTAGATGTTTAGTATCAGATTCCAAAGATAGGACTGTTTTGTATACTAGAAATTGTCTTGAGGATACAAATCAGAGTCAGCAGCAGCCGCCATTTTGCCACACGGAGGCCTTAGCTGTGGGAATAATACCCGAGAGAAAGAAGCACAGAGGAGTGTCTAAACTTGTTCTTTCCCTTGGGATAGTAGGTGGGACCCTTGGAGGCGTAGCCCTTCTTGTGCTGATGCTTTTTGTTATTAGAAGAGGAAATGCAAAAAGCAGAACTAAGAATCCTCCAACAAGATGGATATCTGAGAATGCAGCTTCTGGATACACCTCTAAGTTGTTTTCTGATGCAAGTGAGTCTCTTCCTCTCTTTCATACCCACAAATTTGAGTGTCTATGTGAGACTTTGGTACTTCTCAAACTCTGCATTTCTTCACATCATGCTGAATATTTGGAAACCTGTCAGACATGCAAATTCATTGTTGATCAGTCAAATGAATTTTTCATTATATCCCGTTAGCATTAAGAGTTACAATTCTATATGCTTAAACTATGTATGCTACAGAATTGAAGACTTTCTAGTACATTTCTATGTATAGACTCATGCAGCTCAAGATATAGTTATAGTCAAATAGTAAATGATTTCCACCTCTAATTCCAGGAAAGACTCTTGGAACTTTACGCATTTGATAAAAAAAATGAAGAGGCGTCTGATTGAAGCTGAATAAGATATCAGAATCTGATTATCAATAAGGCTTTAAGACTGGTTCTATGGAAGAATTATGATTTACTAATGCATGCTTTTATATTCTTCTCTTAAGAAAGATATATGACAAACAATTCCTTTCTTTGCACTTAAAGGGTATATATCTCAAACAATGAAGCTCGGAACAGTTGGCCTGCCGAGTTTTCGAACTTTTTCACTGGAAGAGATTGAGGATGCTACAAAAAACTTTGACACAACTTCTTTTATGGGTGAAGGTTCTCATGGCGAGGTTTGCCACTTTGTTTCAAATTGACTTTTATATAGAAGCATGAACTTTTGTAAATATGTTCACACTTGTGGATTTATCAAGTCACCAGTAGTAGGAGAAATTTTTGTGTACATACTCTGTATTACAAGAAGCCAGTCATGAACTAACATATGTATCTATACTTAATTGTTATTGATTGAGTGATCTATGTGATCGTTTGTGACAGTCTCCATATAATACGTGGTATGTACATAAGAATTTCTCTAGTAGAAGCTTGACCGAAGGAAGGGCTCAGTCAGCCCAATTAACCTAGTGCTTGGACTATGAAAATACCATGCAAGAAAATTGTAAACAAATTGTATCTCTATCGTTTGCGCAATGTGGATTTCTTTATTGAAGTATTGTGTTTTTCTTGTCTGTCTCAGATGTACAGAGGTCAACTGAAGGATGGTTCACTTGTTGCCATTATATGTGTAAAAGTGATAAAACGCTACAGCACTCACAACTTCGTTCACCACATTGAGCTCATATCAAAACTTAGGCATCGCCATTTAGTCAGTGCTCTTGGACACTGCTTTGAGTGTTACTTGGATGATTCAAGTGTTAGCAGAATATTTCTTGTCTTTGAATATGTACCAAATGGCACACTCAAGAGCTGGATCTCTGGTAAGTCATAAACATATCAAGTCCTAAATTGATATTTGAAATAAACATATCAAGTCGCCATCTAGGTAATCATGATTTGTGACATTTTATTTGGCAGATGGGCATTCAAGACGGTCTCTTAGTTGGACACAACGCATAGCAGCTGCTATTGGCGTGGCAAAAGGGATTCAGTTTCTACATACAGGGATTGTCCCTGGCATTTTTTCCAGCAACATCAAAATAACAGATGTATTGTTGGATCAAAATCTTGTAGCAAAAATTAGCAGTTACAACCTACCTCTGTTATCAAACATGGGAAAGGTATGAAGATGGTAACAATGAATTATAAAAAAAAAAAGAAGAAAAAAACAACGGTTTGCTTTTTTTATTTTCCCTGGAAAAAAAAAGCTTTATTTGGTATTCACATCAGATAATCCATGCAGGTTGGAAATGTAAGTTCTTCCAGTGGATCCAAAAGTTCTGGTGCTAACAAAAGGTGAGTAAAGGAAAAGATGTCATCACACTGTAATTTACATTATTTATGGTAGAAAATATTAGTTTACAATCAATAGAAGGATACAAACTAGTACACCCGATTCAAAATTACTAAATGAGTGATAGTACAAGCGACAGTATGACTAATCAATGACTTCAAATAAAACCCTTTTTTTTTTTTTTTTGTATGAATTACTTGTGGAAGTATACTCTATGCAATAAGGATAGAATGGTCTAGCTGTTTATTCAATGAACGCTTCGTTTTTTTTTTCTTTTGCAGGGCAAAACATGATGAAGATAAGTCTGACATATATGACTTTGGAGCAATACTGCTGGAACTCATTCGAGGGAGGACAATAAAGTCAGAGGATGATTTAGATGCTTTTCAAGATCTGGTAATTATGGCTACTCCTTTTTTGTCCACTTCACCATTTACAAATTTCTTTTCCCTTCTCTTCAAATTTTTACCTATGACATAATTGTGAGTAAGCTACTTGAATTTTTACCTTCAGATGGGCCTTCTAAATTTTTACCTACAAATTTTTTGTCTCTAGTAGCTTACATCTAAGTTATCCTGTGTCAAGATGTAAGTTGTTTACACCCTGACATAGGACCCACACCTGTGTTGAGCTGTGAGTTAGTTGTAAGCAAGCTATTAGTGTAACTAGCATTAGCACCACTCATTATCATTACCTTCAAATTATTTTATATCAATCATTTTGCAATTTTATGATATTAATGCCATTGATTTGTATCACTTGATCATATGGCAGTTACAAGCAGGCATAGCAGCTGATGAAGAAACTCGAAGGAGCATTATAGACCCGAAAGTTCGAAAAATATGCTTGGATCAATCACTGAAGACCATGATGGAAATTTGCATCAGGTGCCTTGCTAAAGATCCTGCAGAGAGGCCTTCTATCGAGGATGTTTTATGGAATTTGCAGTTTGCTGCTCAAGTTCAGGATGCATGGAGGGGGGATTCTCAAAGCAGTGAGGGGTCTCCGGGATCGCCTTTAGAACCTCAAAGACTAACCTTCCATTAATGTCAATAGAGTTTTCATGTTTTTGTTTATCTCAATGAAAGGCAATAAGATTGATGCCTAAAGAATGTGAGCTTTTATAGTTTGCAGCATAAGAATAGTATAAGCTGTTATTGTTAATAGTTTCTTGCCTCAAAACTGAGAAACCTCTAATTAAAAAATTAGAATGCAAGGGATCAAAGCATGTACATTAAGGTAAAGAAAATACATGCACATTTTCTGCTCTAATGGCAGGGTATTATTGCTACGGGCCCCTTTTATTTTTATTTTTATATTTTTTTTAGGAACTTTTCACAAGTTTAAACTGTAATCAGCAAATTTTATGTTGTATTCTTAAAAGTTTTGCCGGTTTTGTTTCATTTGCTGCTGTGCCATGAGCTTTTTCTTCAAAGAATATGAAGATATTTTGTCAACAAAATAAAGCATGGTTTCATGCCCTTTTCTTTTTGCACATCATGACTGATACGCAGGGCTTCTTTCATATATACTTGGAATGTACACTGTTTTATCTCTCTACTATTGGACTACTTTTGGGGCACTTTATCTAATTTCGACAGGAAAGGGATAGACACAAGCACACACAGTTTTAAATACCTCTTAGGTGTGTCTATATCTCCATTCCTAGAGTGAGAAAATTCACTTGAGGAGAGTAAAATAGAACTTTTGCTTGTTTTGGGTGTGTTTTCTCTACCAGTGCAGACAAATATAAGCTTTAGCTTCATGATCAGATAGATCCAATTTGTGACATGTGGAATTATCCCAGGCTGCTATTCGATTTCGTTTGCCAGTGACAAGTTAGACAGAATGTAGCTGTGACAACTGAAGGGTAAGAGCAAATTGTGCATGCAAAGAATTGGGAAGATAACTGGATAGGTTCCTCTCTTAGTTATTCAATTCAGTCTGTTTTTAGTACTTAAAAATACATCATCTGATCTTCAATTTGGTTTCAAGAATTCCCATTTCTTGAGTTCCATTAATCCTCTAAAGATCAACCCACCTTCAGCTTCCCTCAGTTAACCATCCAGCTATTTCCTCTCTATCTTCGTGTTCTCTTTGCCCTATGCACCAGCTTTTGTTTCGGATACTTGCTCTTTAATCCGTCGTATATATAACTCTAGTAAAATTTCATCATTATACTTATACCTCTATTTTAGAACCCTTCACACGAAACAATCTTTCACAAAATAATCAGAAAGGAAGGCAATTAATCCATTTTCCTTCTATTGTATGAGGAGAAAAATAAAGAAGCTTATGATCAGTTGCAGTTTTAGGCATTATTTTATTGACTTGATATACATAGCATCTAATTTACTAATGCATTATTATTACTGTTGATGCTGCTAAGTAAACAAAAATTGTTACTCATGGACGTTGGTGAAGTACGTCATGATTGAAAAGTTGAGGAACATTCCTACTTTCTTGCTCATCATCTTCTTCATCTTGGGACAACCTGGAGAGCTGAAGAGGCTCTAATAAGCTGTGTGACATTGAGGGTGCTATGTCCATGGCGGGGTTGAAATTTCCCGGGTTATTGAAGCTGCTGCAGCATCTCATGTTTATGAGGTTATAATTAGTAGAAGCTGATGAATTGTTGGAGTAAGCTGGCTGCAAAACTGCATTGTTGAAGTTTGCCTGATATTGTTGTTGCAGTTGCTGCTGCTGCTGCTGTGTGCCCTGAAGTGCACTAGCAAAAGCAAATCTGCTGTTTAGCAACTGAGTTTGCACCATTGCTAGCTCTGCTTGCAGTGATGCCACCTGATCAAATATGGGTTAATTATGAAAACATCTATTAGAGATTAATTTAAATGTATATGGCATGTAAAGGAAAATATAACTTCCATTTTGTGGTGGTAGAGCCGCTCCTAATGATCAAATGACTCTTGTGATTTTCAAAGGCTATCTTCCAAAAGAATTGACAAGAAAGGAGTTGGTTCCCGTGCGATGTTAATGTTTTCAATTGTACTTCCTTTTACCCCTACTCTGGAATAAATGAAAAGCTATAATTCAATTCATTGGAAATGGTTGATGTGTAAATTTGTATAAAGTTGTACATGAATTCATTTTCAAATAAAAGCTTAGTGGGGATGGGGTGGTTATGACCTTCCAAAGTTTTTTAAAATCATATAATAGTGTAAAATAAATTTCATTTATATAAGTTATTTGGCCTTTCTAAAATTTTAGACCAAAGTATGTTATTAAAGGAGTAATAAAGAGTCTGTTTGGAAGTGTTTTCAAGTATTTTTATTTTATTATTTTTAAAAATTATTTTTTTAGAACTAAAAAATAAAAAATTTATTTGGATGTAAATTTTGAAAATAAATATTTTCTTTATTTTTGAAGATGAAAAAAATGTATTTAATATTATTTACAACTTTATCATTAATGAAAATAGGTATTCTTCT
>JANHAO010020675.1:0-12785 GCA_026873985.1 Saraca asoca | reverse complement strand
ATCTTCTTCCTTAGCTTCTTCTTGATCCAAGTGTGCTCCAAGCTTCAGCTTTTCATCTTCCTTTTAAAGCCTCTTTTGCTAACCTGAAAAGATAAATGCAAACTACAGCAGTACTAAGAACAAACAAACAAAACTAAGACAAAAAGTGCAAAAAAATCATAAATTAATAACAAATTAAGGGGTGATAATTAACATAATTATAGGTATTTTACTCATTTTTCACTATACTTGCCAATGTTAGGTTTAATTTAACAATTAGAGTGTAAATAACTTACTTTTTATAGGCTTGAACCTCCAATGTTGGGTTTGATTTGTTAATAAAAAGTAAAAAACCTATTTTTCTTAGGTTTGACCTATCAATGTTGGGTTTGATTTATTAACAAAAAGTAAAAGACCTGCTTTTCATAGGCTTGGCCTATCAATGCTGGGTTTGATTTAACAACAAAAAGTAAAAGATCTATTTTTCATATGTTTGACTTAACAATAGAAAAGTTGTTGTGTTTAGAAAAATATAACATATAAGTAAACATCATGATGCATGTTTCAAGATAAATAAACCAATTTTCCTTTTTTCCTCTTTAATATTTTTATTTTTCATTTTCACCTCATACAAGAACCTCTTCAATAGTGTTATGGATGAATAATGTCAATTTTTATTATCGGTTGATAGAGTTTTAATGTCTTAACTTTTTTGTCCTTTGATTATCACTGATTTTCTTTGACATCTGATAAGTCCTTGGCATTTCATTGCAATATCTTGAGATGGTCAACCTATCCCTTGTTGTCTTTTTTATTTCATTGGAATAATTTTGCTTACATTTAGATACATGTAAATAATAATTTTCTTTTGATATTCCAAAAAACTCTTTTCATAAAAATGCATGATCAATTTCTTGTCAAATAGTAGTTGAAAGGTTTAACCACAAGCATCATATTAAAAGGATAACAAGAATAAAACTTGCCGTAAGTATCCAAGCAAATGGAACATCATTTGGACAATGAGGAAGACATACAGTGGGATTCATATGAATTGATCGAATAGGAATCTTTTGGTTATTCTAGAGACAAGCCTCGAAAAAACTAGTACTGGTTGTCCCTATGCATTTGAACACCTATTAATTAGGGTTGTAAATATTGAATTACCCCATTAGCTATCATGTTATGAACTTCTCAGGTAAATCAAATGCAGAGCAAATGTATTTCATGCAAAATAATTTTTCACTATGTTTGTATTGATAGGTTGTGAAAATTCATCCTTATCCATCTCCGTAAGGATTAAAGCTTGTCTAGAAGAAGCTCTTTCCATGACAAATGGCTTTTCATATTTAGGCATCTATTTATCATGACCATTCTTTTGAACTGGAAGTATCATTATCAATACCAAATCTTTTTCTTTCAATTGGTGAGGGTGTATTTTCTTAGCATAAGCTTTCATTAGCCTTCCTTGATAAAGCTGTCTATGGGACAACATTGCTAATCTTTTTCTTTCAATAAGATTCAATTAATCATACCAAGCTCAGACTCATTCTACCTTTTCTAGTTGTGCCTCTATTAAAACCCTTAATGAAGGAATTTCAACCTCAATGGGAAGCACTGCCTTTATACCATATACTAAATAAAATGGGGTGGCTCTTATGGAAGCACAAACAGAGGTTTGATATCCATGGAGAGAAAACGAAAGCATCTCATGCCAATCTTTATATGTTATTGTTATCTTTTGAATGATCTTTTTAAGGTTCTTATTGGCTGCCTCTATAGCTCCATTCATTTTAGGACAATATGACACTGAATTATGATGTTCTATCTTGAATTACTCACACATCTTTACCATCATCTTATTATTGAAGTTTTTGGTGTTATTAGTCATAATTCTTTTTAGTAAGCCATAATGACATATCAGATCACTTTTCATGAATTTATGAATGACATTTAAAGTCATGCTAGGATAGGAGGCAGCTTCAACCCACTCAATGAAATAGTCAATGGCTATAAGGTTAAATTGATGCCCTTTTAAAGCCTTTGGTTTAATTGAACCTATGACATCAAGGCCCCACATCGAGAATGACCATGTCACAAACAAGGCATTTAGTGATGTTGGAGGAGTATGAATTTTATCAGCATAGATTTGACACTTGTCACATTTCCTCACATGATTGAGATAGTCATTCTTCATTGTTAACCAAAAATAGCTTGTTCTCAAAATTGTTCTTACCATAGCATGCCCATTGAATGTGCTACATAAAAACCTTCGTGTACTTCTTCAATGATCTTTTTTGCTTCTACCTCATCAACACACTTTAGCACAATAGTGTCATGTTTCCTTTTGTATAGTATCTCTCCATTCAAAAAGAAGTCCATTGCCATTCACCTTATAGTTCTATTATCATTCATTGAGGCCTCTTTTGGATATTCCTTGCACTTTATGTATTGCTTGACATCATGATGCCAAGGTTTCTCATTAGGTTTTTCTTCAACACTTAAGCAATAGACTTGTGAATCTCAGTTTTTGATCTTAATAACATATGTTTGATCATTGCCATTTATTTTGAACATAGAGGATAATGTCGCCAGTGCATCAGCAATTTGATTATCTTCTTTTAGAATTCGATGGAAAGTGATTTCTATGAAATAATCTGAAGACTTTATTATGTGTCTATGATACGGGATCAACTTGACATCTCAAGTTTCTTAATCTCTTCTTGATGGTGAATTACAAATGTAGAATCTCCATGCACCTTTAAACCTTGACTTTTAAATCTAATGCAGCTTGTATACCCATGGCACATGCCTTGTATTTAGCCATATTATTTGTACAATCAAATCATAGCTTGGCTGTGAATAGGATAGTTTTCTCCACATGAAAAATTAAAACAACACTAATACCATGCCCTAATGCATTGAAGGCTCCATCAAATAACAATGTCCACTCCTCATCTTTGGGTGATTCATTATTATTGAATAGTGTTATTATGTTTTTATCTGGAAATTGACATTGCATAGAACTATAGTCTTCAACAGGTTGATTAGCTAGAAAATCAGCAAGTGCACTACCCTTTATTGCCTTCTGGGTGACATAAACTATGTTGCATTCAGATAAAGCAATTTTTTTAGTTAGGGAAGACTTTTTAAAGATGTACTTCATTGGATCCATCTTTGATACAAGCCATGTAGTATAACATAACATGTATTATATTAAGCGATGATCTATCCATACCAAGGCACAAGAAGTATACTCCAAGAAAGAGTATTTTGACTTATAGCCTATGAACTTCTTACTCAAATAGTATATTGCTTATTGTTTGCTTCTTAATTCATCATGTTGCCCTAATACACAACCCATGGATTCTTCAAGCACAATTAAGTACATAATAAGGGGTTTTCTTAATGACGGTGGTACCAAGCTCAGAGGTTTTTACAGATATTGCTTGATATTTTTGAATGCTTCTTGGCATTTCTCATTCCATTCTTTGGTCTGATTCTTACACAAAAGCTTGAATAATGGATCACAAGTAGCTATTACTCAAAATATGAACCTAGCAATGTAATTCAATCTCTTTAAGAAACCTCAAACTTTTTTCTTTATGTGTGGTCTTAACACCTCCAAAATAGTATGAACCTTTTTAGGATCAACTTCTATTCTATTCTAATTGACCATAAACCCCAATAGCTTCCCTGACCTAACCCTAAAGGTGTATTTTGTAGGGTTTAGTTGAAGTTGACTCTTTCTTAGCCTTTTAAAAAGTTTTTATAAATCAATAATGTGATCTTCTTTGCCTTTTGATTTGGCAATCATATCATCAACATAAACTTCTACTTTTTTATGCATCATGTCAAGAATAAAGTCACCATTGCTGTTTGGTAGATTGCTCTAGCATTTTTTAACCCAAATGGGCCCCATAAAGTGATAAAGGTGGTTTTCTCTATTTTCTTAGGATCCATCTTAACTTAATTATACCCATAAAAATAGTTTGTGAAGGAAAATATTGAATTTCCAATAGTATTATCAATAAGGACATCGATATGTGGCAACAAAAAATCGTCTTTAGGGCTTGCTCTATTCAAATCTCAATAATCAACACACAATCAAACTTTCTCATCTTTCTTAGGTACTGGAACAATGTTGGCAACCCATTTTGGATATTTGGTGACTACAAGGAATCCAACATCAAATTACTTTTTAACCTTTTCTCTGATCTTTAGACACATATTAGGTCTCATGTGCCTTAACTTTTATTTCACAAGCTTGCATTTTGGCTTTAATGGTAACTTATGAACAACTACATTTGTGTCCAATCTTGGCATATCTTGGTATCACCAAGCAAATATACCCTTAAATTCATAAAAAAGCTTGATAAACTTTCCTTATACATCTTTTCTCATTGAAGTACTAATCTTAATTTCCTTTTTATCTTCCTTTATGCCCAAATTAATTATCTCAATTGATTATTCATGAGGTTGGATCTTTTTCTCTTCTTCCTTAACAAGCTTTAAGAGTTTTGTAGATGGGTCAGTCTTCTTCAATCTCATCGCAATCAATAACACGATCAAAGTTACATATAAGGGTTATAACACTATCATTCTCAAACAAATCACTTTGAAACTTGAATTTAACTAAAGCATATAAAAGGGAAAAAGTGATCCGGTAAGCAAATATAGAATAGAATTCAAGGAACAAAAACAATGAAACAAAATAATAATAATAATAAATAAATAAATGAAAACATAAATGATGAAAACTGAATATGCATTTTTATTTAAAGTGCACACTGAAACATGTAAACCCATTTTATAGATAGCATCTTAAGGCCTTAGCTAGAGTCTTAAATGGTGGAAGCATAGAATTACTCTGAATGAAAGTTTATGACAATAGGAAGCTCGAAGATATTGGAAGCAAGGGTACACCAGGCTAACACTTTCGATAGTGGAATGTCTAACTATGATTGCTAGAATTTGGTTAGGAAAGGCAATTTCTGCCTTTCAAAAGCTTTGTTTGATGTCATATATGAGAATCTCTTCATCTCTTAGCTCTCAATTTTTTAAATGCACCATCCTCTTTTCCCTCTTTTCACTCGTAACCCTCATCTCATTAGCTTTTATGAGCTTATATCATAATCCATACTTTTCAAAAGTGCTAGGAAGTTTAAAAGGTTCATTTTCACCTTGCCTATATTTCTCCAATTTTTCCCCTAGTTTGAAAACCTATATTCTATCAAAACCCTGGTCATCATCATAAGTGCCTTCGGAAGATATAGCTTTAAGATTTGAGCCCCTTCTAGAATGTAGGAAGTATTAGCAATCTCCAAAGTTTGGAATGCACTCTCAAGAGCTTCCTCTACTATCTCGATATATGAAGTAGATGTTAATTTTATGGCAAGTAGATCTTCTTCTCTTAATACAACCTCCAATTTGTTTTTATTATGAATTTCACTTTTTGGTGTAGGGTGGAGGGCATCACCCCTACTAAATGAATCTATGGTTGCTTAAGCAGACAACTGTAGGTTAGTGTGATATCTATCACTTGGAACAATATATTGAAGACATTTAGGCCGATTTGAATTGAGAGTTTGATGTCACCAATAATTTCTCTTATTGTACCTTTAATAGCTCTTATTACTATAGTGTTGTGTTTCATGTCGGATCCATCGACTAGGAGTTTGGACAAAGTTGATTGTGACATTACATTTAGTAAAGAGCCATTATCTACAAGAACCTTTGCTATGATGTGGTCTTTGCATTTTATAGATATATGAAGTGCTTTGTTGTGCCTCATTCCTTTAGATGGTATCTCATTATCAATGAATGTAAGGTAATTATCAACCATAATGTTACCAATAATACTACCAAACTTTTCAAAGGAGATATCATGGTAGACATGAGCTTGATTCTATAGCTGTCAAAATGAGTTGGCCGGCCCCGACCCACCCCAACCCACTTCCAAATAGGGCGGGGTGGGCTGAGAAAACCTTGGCGGGCTTAAAAAATCTCAACCCAACCCAATCCATTTGCATGGTAGGACGGGCCAACCCGACGGGCCCAACATATTTTGACATGTAAAATTGTCAAAATAGGCTAGTCCGCCAAGACCCTCCCCACGACCCGCCTCAACCTGCCACTAATGAGGTGAGTCAGGCTGGCCTACTAGTTGGACGGGCTGAGAAAACTTTAACCTAACCTAACCTATTTGCATGGCGGGGTAGGCCAACCCGACGGGCCCAACCTATTTTGACAGTTCTACTTGATTCAACACCTTCATTTACACTTACCTATATGGCTTAAAATTCCAAAACAAAGACAACAATGAAATATAGGTAGGTGTGTAATTCAATCGCTCAATCACTTTATAGTTACTTTACTTAATGAGTTTCAAGAATTCATAAGCTTCTTCTTCTGATACATTTTTCTTGTATGCCGTAGGCTCATTTTAACCTTATTCCATAATAATCTCCTCCATTATCTCCTTTTCTTTCTCTTTTCTCTATCTTTCTAGTTCTTCCATTCTCCATTTTTCCAACTTTTCAAGATCATAACCATGGCCACTATGAATAATGTCGTTAGTCCCAGATATGTTGGTAACAGATGACATTGAGGCATAATTAGGTGTTATCACTATCGGGGCATGGTTGCAATCGAGAAGAATGTGACAAGTATAGTTCTATGGCACTTCACTTGTCTTTTTATAAGGGAAAGGTTAGGATACTTGAATTTTAATAGGTGCCAAAGCGTGAAAAGTGAGTACTTGAGGAGGTGCCAAAGTTGTGTTTCAGTTGTAGTGAATTACCAGTGTGCTAGGAGAAAATCGAGAAATTGGAGTGCCATTTATCACATCATTTCCTTCAATCACATTTAATTGCTCTTTTCCAACTTCAGAGCTTATTTGAATAATTTGTTCATCCATTAACTTTTGAAGTAACCTTTAAAAGTATGTGGATTCTTCAATAATATGTCCTTTTTTACCTATATGAAACTCACACACCACTTTGTTACCATGATCCTGGCTTTGAACTCTTGGATTTGTATGCTGAAATTGTAGGAATTCCATGTCAATGAGGGCCTTAAAAATAAATTTAGTGGCATGTTCATCGTAGAAACCTTCATCTTGATAGTTTCTTTCAACCCTCCTTCAAAAGCGTTCACTCTCAGATTGTCATGGTTAGATAAAAGGTTGCAATGTACATGAGGCATTTCTATCATTCCCTCAAAGCTCAACCATTTGGCATCAAGTAGAGATTGTACTTTATCCTTAAAAGCCAGACAAGTCTCAATGGAGTGGCTTATAACTCCAGTATGATAATCGTATCGAGCATTTGAGTTATACCACCTTAGGTAGGGAGATTTTGTGGGCTTCATTGGGGTCAACACAACCTTTCCATTTTAAAAAGGTTTTGGAAAAAGCTTAGTATAGAATCATATTGGATAGGCATTCTCTTTTGGCCATTATGACCTCTTTTTAGGTTAGCATTCTGATATGGGTTTTGGTTCATAGGTCACGACATTAGTGAGAAGGGTCTTATGGTTGGTGTTTAAGAGAAATGTGAGGTAGCACAAGGTTAGGCATATGAAAGTTGTGACATGGAAGCAATATATGGCTATTGATAAGTTATGGTTGAAATAGTTGAATGGAAGATGGTAGGTTGGGCTTTGCTTGTTGTGGTTTTCTTTCTTGCCTTTCATAGCTGGTTGCGTGCACCTCACCTTTCCTTTTCATATTGACCATAAGCTTCTTTGCACTCATTGCTTTGATAGAATTATCAATGCTTCTACCAACTTTGACATCATGCTTAATCTTTTTCCAATGGTAATGATGTCAGAGAAGTTTGATGATGAATTACCAATCATTTGATCATAGAAAGAGGGGCAAAGAGTGCCAATGAATGTGGACACTATCTCTTTGTCAAAAAGAGGTGGATGTACTTGAGCAGCTAAATCCCTTTATCAATAAACATATTCCTTCATGTTTTAGTGGTCTTTTTCTCCATACTCTAGAGTTATATTATATTGGGAGCCATATTAATTTTGTAATGATATTAGCTCAAGAAAGCATTAGCAAGGTCTTTCTAATGTCACACCTTATTATGGTCAGGCATTGTGTATCATCTAGAAGTAGCGCTAGTCAAGCTATCTTTAAAGAAATGAATAAGAAGTTTGTCATCATTAGTGTAAGATATCATTTTTGGACAATTTTTAAAGTCAGGTGATTCATTGGGCAATAAGACCCATTAAACTTTTCAAACTCAATTACTTTGAACTTAAGAGAAATAACCACATCAAGTACTAGGCACAGCTATGCTACATCTATAAGCCCATATCTGTTAGTCCTTTTATCATTCTTAGTCATTCCTCTGGAACTTCTAACCTCCCTTTGTTGTTGAGACCTTTAAATCTTGAGTAACCTTTTGATCATTAGAATCATGGTTCTTTGGTAAGCCATGGGGTCCTCCCATTATTGTTAAGTAGAATGGTGGAATGGGATATTAATATTGAAACCTTAGGGGTGGATATAGCAATGTTTAAGGACCAGATGGTGTTGAATTGCCCTTGAATGGATTTGAGCTTAGTGGTGGAGGTAGGTTTGTGTCACGAGGAGTAAAACTAGGGGGAAATTTAGGGCTTTTGGGTGAAGACATATCCTAGTCTTGATTTTGATTGTCTAATAAGGGTCCCTTGTTGTTATTAGCTTTCTTAGTCAAAAACCTCCTACAATCCTTGCATGTTGTTCCTTTAGTTTATTGATGTTTTTTTTTCAATTTCCTCTTGAACCCTCTCTTATTTATCTATGACCTTTACTTGAGAGCAGGTTAGGTATAAGTGTTGTGGTAGCAAGGTTCGTTTGTTGAGATGAGCTATGATGTAATACCTTTTAAAAAAAAGTTATAAGAAAAATATAAGAAAAGAAAAAAAATGCATGGATGTTGCTGTGTGAATCAATCTTTCAAAGATAATACCAAAGGGACATTTATTCCATATTAATTCTCAAAAGAAACTTGGATAGTCCATTCATTGCAAAAACATATTGCTACTACAAACAAAGATAGCCTCAAACTTTTAGTAAACTCTGCCCAAGTAACCTATATCCTTAGAAATATCAGCTAGGAATCTTTATGTCTCACTTGGTGGAAAGCTTACTTCAATTTCACATGCCTCACTTACTCTTTTTTAAGCCTTTTTAGAAATCATTGAGCATTTTCAATTGGTTGATTTGATTGTTATTAAAGATCATTGTATTTTTCTTCAGATTGTGCACTTTTCTGATACCAATAGTAATCATCTTGCAATAAAGTGTTTTGCTAGGTTAATCATTGAATTTTATCAAGATAAGCAACCAATAATTGATTTAGGCTTTATAGGTCCGATGAAAGCAATAAATTCTCATTGTCCTTTCTCACAACAACCTCTTTGAGACCTTGACACTTTTCTTTGAACTTTTTGATTTCATGATGTGCCCTTTGGAGTTCATCATGATATTTGAAAGCTTTCTCCTTTTTATATTCTTGCAATTCTTATATCATTTTCTCTAATTGAGTAGCTTTATCACCCCCAGATCCTTCTTGGATGATAATTTTTTGTTCTTAGTGACCAGCATAGTCTAATTCTTGCACTATTAATGATACATCACCTTATACTTTACCTTTACTTTGACTTGATAATCAATTGGTTCATCAAACATGTGCATTGGTGGTTCAGAACCATGCACTTTAGGAATAATGAAGCCCTTTCCTTTACTAGATTGCCATAGCATTTAGCCAGGGGTGGTTGTGTTATTACATGCACCAGCTTCCACGTGCTGTACAAACTTCCATGCCTCAATTACCTTTTTCACCTTTTGGGTTACATCTTTATTTTCATAGAAAAACTTTATGTCTAATAATCCATGGGTTATCAGGATGAACTGTTTAGACCCTAACTTTATTTTGACCATAGTAGGGATATAACTTGTTACATCTTAAAGGCCAATAAGTGGGACCCATGGTTTCTCCCCATATCTCTACAAGATTAGAACATGGCGCATCCATGGACCTCTCCATAAGACTTCTCCCATCTCTAAAGTAATTGATCCATTGACTTCTTGTTGGTGTCTTACAGGACCATTTCATAACACTAAATTCTTACAAAGGATTCTTGTTTGAATAATTGTATGACTTGATTTCAATCATAGGATATTAATAACATTTCAAGTTAGAGAGGTGGCTAATCATCCATATCACTAACAGTTGTGTACATCTATAAAACCTACCTTTTCTGTCCATCCTATAATGGTTGAGGGACCTAATTGTTTATGCCAAGATTGTTAGGATAGGATTGACATTATGTTGGATTTTCTCAAATAACTTAATCATGTGACCATTAATGTACGCTTTCACTTTGGGAAACAATACCAACCCATAGATGGCTAGAGCTGACATAACTTGGCCTTGTTCATTGTCAATATGCTCTTGGATGAATTTCATCAAGTAATCAGATGTTAGGCAATAGTTGTCCTTTCTCTTTCATATATTGTTCTAAATTACACGCTTTGACTTCCATTAACTTTGACAATTATCTCTTAGCTTATTTTCCATCACAAAAATACACAGTCTTTCACTACATTTTTATATCAAGCAATTTGATGTACTCTTCAATGGTTAGGGTCATGTCTTGGTCAATGAATGTGAAGCAATGATAAGATAGATCCTAGAAATGTAACATGACCTTCAATATAGGTGTATTAACCAGAACAAATAAGAGATATGCTAGATTTCCTTGCTTGGCTTGGAATTATTCTTTCTTCTCCATATAGAGCCAAACTTGTTTCAACACTTTCAGATCATTCTATTCAAAGTCAACCTTTTCAATTTCAAGCAATTAGACAATTTTCCTTCAGTTAATACAATCCGCCTTCTCTTATTGGATAGTCTCTGAATCTTACATTACCTTTAATTGATTATCAAACCTCGTCATACATCTAACTGAATTCTCACCCTTTTTCCATGTTTCCAATGTGAAGTAGCAGGTATAATGACTTTTTAGTGATATCTGTGCATGATTGAATCATGAATGCAAGATTCACAAAGAATGCAACAAAGAAAATATGTTAGTAAATTACTATGAATATGGGAAAAGAAGCAAAAATTCAAACATAATATATTATAGAAGTTTTTTTTAAAAAAGAATAAAGCAAGCCGTTAACAAATTATAAACACAATTGTATTTTTTATCCTTCTTTGATTGTACTTTATTTACATTGATGAGTTTACACTTGAGAAGTCATATAAAAGGAAATTACATTAATCCTATAAAGCCCTTGTATCAATTTTAGAAATAAACTTCCATATCCTACATACATTAGAAATAAAGATATTAGAGATGGAGCATTCTTTCATGTGTCTAAGAAGGTAACAAGTGTGCTTAGGCTTGCTTCAATTAGTGTTGATTTTGACCTCTAGTATCTAATGGATGACGGTTCCAAATTTTTCTTACTATCATCATTGTAAGGCTAATAAGAACCCTAATCTTCAACGATGACAAGGTTCTAATAGAAAGGGTTTAATTTGAGTGAGGATGTTTCAATAGCCTAAATGGAGGCCGATGGTTTCATGAAAGTATTGTTACTTTCCCCCTAACTAATCCTACAAGATTCTTTTTTAAGAGCCCAAGTTGGGAGCTTATACATGTGAGTGATTGTGCATAATGTGTAAGAGAGAACTTCAACACCATACCATGATCATGACAACCATACCAAATAAATAAAAAAATAAAAAATATAAAAAGAAAAAGAAAAAAGAGAAAAAACAAAGAAGAAAAGAAATAATAATAATAATAATAATAATAAATACATGAACAATAATGAGCTCAAAGAAAAATTTAAAAGATAACAAACAAAACATAACGACTAAACTATAATTAGTCCCCAGTGAAGTCGCCAAGCCATCACAATGACCCTAACGGTGACGCAATATAGATGGTTGGAGCCCATACATAAATAATGAGTTTATAGTGTAAGATGAGAGACATAAAATGCAAATTTAAAATGTGCACAAATTTGAGCAAATTAAAAGGACTTGCCAACAATCATTTTTATTGGTATGATTGGAATACCAAAATAAGGTTTACATAATTTAGAGTTAGGTTCGAAGGTTAATTATGTGTAGGGAAAGTATTAGTGATGTGTTATTTTCCACAAGCGCACGACGTACTTGTAGTAGAGTCCGACGAATATGAGCCGAGTCCCTCAGGGATCTTGTTATCAATTACTAGATGTTTGCAATGTAAGATACCTAAATCAAATAAGAATAGCAAATATAATAAAGAGATTTAATAAAAGAGCAGCAAGCAAATATTAAGTAATTATAAAAGTCTAGGATTGAGGTTTCACCACAATTATGATTTTTAACAATTAATTGAATTCTTTCTTATTATGATTACTTGATTAATTGAGGATGGTTTAGCCTAAGTTAATTACTATCCTTTTTCAAGGTCTAATAATAGTATTTAAATTAACCCAACTGCCTACTTTCGTGGTTTAGATTAATTTAAACCCTTTAAGATCTATGCAAATTGAATCAAATCCTAAAAAAACTTAATCTACTTTCATGATTAAAATCTCTTTATTTAACTATTAGTTTTCTGGTGATAATTTTCTCCTTTCAGTACTTCAACTATCTACCTAAGACATGATAAAACATTGGCCAAATACTTTATCAAGAACATAATAGGCATAATAGTCGAATTAAATTAAATCAGGTAATCACAATAGAAAATCAATCAATAACATTAAAGAATCATAATTGGGTTATTCCCAATCCTAGAAT
>JANHAO010020674.1:0-12762 GCA_026873985.1 Saraca asoca | reverse complement strand
AAAAAAATTTAAAAAAAACTTAGCGGCGGTTAAACAAACCGCCCCTATCTAAACTGGGTTAAAAATTGCGGCGGTTAAGGTCACCTGCCATTATGATTTTTCCGGACGAGGCCATACACTTACCGGCGGTTAAGGTCAACCGCCGCCCTTAGAGGCGGTTAAGTGGAATCGCCGCTATAAGTTTTTGAAGATTTCCAGCGGTTCAATTTAACTGTCGCAAAACGCACTCTGGCGGTGGCTTCACAGACGGTTAATTTAACCGCCGCTAATGTACTCAGCGGCGATTTTAACCGCCGCTATTTTCCCTTGTAACCCACCGCTAACTTTGTCTTTTTTTTTTGTAGTGTCGGATGCATTTAGTTTCCAGCAACGTTGTCATCTATAAACTAATTCTGTCGGTTTGGCTCTGTGAAATGATTATTTCAGTTTAATATCTTGCGACATACAGATATATGGTTGGCCGAATCAAAATTTCGGATTGTGGCCCATATTAACAAGACCCATTAATGCATATTTTGATGGTTAGCTTGTGTTTTCTTTATCATTCATTAGCTCTAAAACGGTGGATCTTCATTTAAATTTTTTATAAGGTTAAAGTGCAATGTGTAAGTAATAATGTGCATAGGAAACACTAATTTATAAAAATAAAAGATTTTAGTGTGGAAGAGTTTTTAATTAATTATATGTTATTAGAAATAATTACAAAAATAAATTTTATTTTAGAAATTAACATGTGTCTTATTGACAACATTTGTAGATATACCTATTAGCTGTACATGAATAACATTCTTTAGTTACAATTGGAAAATGATATTAGTATGTTTACTATAAATTTATCAGATTGTGACGACATGTTGTTATGTATGATTATTTTTTATAAATTTTAAGTAAATAATTAGTAAATATAATTTGATGGGACAAATTACTTATGAAAATATTTTTTTATATAATGGATGCGGATCAAAGAAATTAATAAATAGTCTCAATTTTATAAAAAATGAATTATATTTTATTAATTTATTTTTTGTTAAAAATTAATTATTATATAAAATAGTTAGATATTTATTGAAACCAATAAGGATAAAAATAAAAAAATAATAAATATATTCTTAATTTTTTAAAATAGTAAATAGAAATAAAAAAACTTTTCAAAATGACGAATTAAAAAAGAAACATGCCTTTATAATTTTAAAAATTTTAAGAGGCGTAGCCAAATCCAGCTATTTAAACTTCGGGGAAGTGTGCAGCTCAAATCACAAAATGTTAAGCACCTAAAGCTCTAACCAATTGAAAATAAATAATTTATTTATTCTGTGAAATTTCTAATCATATAAAGTTGTACTTAATACTTATTGTGACATTAAAGTCTATAAAACTAATATTTTTATTAACTATATTAGAACATATATGATACTTTGAATATAAAAAAGAAATTCTACTAAAGAACCATAATTGAAAGAAAGAGAAAAAGAAAAAAGAAAAAACCATGTACTTGTGAGTGTGACCACAACTATTACTCCATGAAGTACCCATTGGGTTTGACCTTTGGGCCATACTAAAATAATGAATTGTGATTTATGACCTCTATTTCCTAACCGTTATTCCTAACTTTCTAACAGCAATCATTAATGATTTATTTAATGTCTACTTCTCAATTTTTTCTCTCTCCCTTGAATTCCTTTATAAATAACATTATGTAAAACTATTTTATTTAAGTATATAAAAATAAATTTATTTACAATTTATATAAATTTTAAAATCTAGTCAAATTTAATAAAAAATTTCTCAAACTTATTTTAGTTCGCATAAAATACATATTATACCAATAATTTATTTAATTTATTTTATAATTTCTATAAATAAAATCTGACTAGTCAACTAGAATTGTCACTCTTATAATTGATTATAAACTTTAAAAATTACATATAAACAAGTTAAATCCTTATTTTTATTGAAATAAGTTAAATTCAATTCTAAAAAGGCTATAATGCACTTGCCCCTTATTTTTAGTCACGTAAATATAGGGTAATGATATTAAAAAAAAGTACATTTAATCCTTTATATTTTAAATCATGTGTATTTTTATCCACTTTTATATATTTTTTATCCATAAATCTAATAAAATGCGACTATCATATTATCATTGCAAATCATCAATTTCTTTAGAAAAATATTAAAAAATTAAACCTAATTTTTGGAGAGAAAAAAAATTTAAGAAGAAATTAAAAATTATAACAAAATCAAATCACTATAGTAAGATACAGATGATATTTCATCTATATTAAGTTATTAAATTATATTGACAAACAAAATTTCTTCTTATTTTAATTTGTGTGTGTTCTCATGTTTCGATATAAAATTTAATAATTTAAAGAAAATAAAATATTTTATGATCACATGATAATTATATAAATATTTTATTAAGTTTATGATAAAAAAATATAAATATGAGTAAAATACATTCAAATTAAAAAATATAAGAAAATAAGATGTTCATTTTTAAAAATAAAAAGAAATTATATACACATCACACAAAAAAAAATTTAATATATTTTAACCATTCTAAAATATATCAAATATAGCAGATAGCCTTTTGTAAAGAAGAGGCGCGTGGGGCAATCTTACACATTAAGACGTATTTGCGGAAAGATAGGAGGGAAGAACTTCCGTGCTATGCGGACACGTCAGATGTTGTACGTATTTAGTTCATCTGCATCCTCTTACGTGGCACTACTTCAAATTTTTCTGAAGAGTTTGGAAACCGTCAGAGGCAGTGGGTCCATCCACGCGCTTACGTACGAAAAATCACAACCCAACATTCCCCACGTGAGATTCACCGAAACCAACACGCTGAAAGCTGATCGACCTTGCTACGAACGAACAACGCCTTATTGAGGTACCCCTTAAGAATCATCCAAACGTCGTAGTTTGATTACCCTAAATTTGGAAATTAGATTCAAATTATTATAAAAAACAAGTAATAAAATTTAACTAAAGCGGTAAAAAGAAGTCGTTACGAAAAGGGTTGTGAAGTTTGGTGAGCTGTTTGGCTCCAAACGCATGCCAATTTCGAAACCTTTCTTTCTGGTCCTCTCTTAAATGCTCCTCCAGCCTCCGTCTCTTCGAGTCTCTGTTTTTTCTGTAGAAAATTGAACGAAGCCTAGAACAACCAAAATCAGCGAACTTTGCGGAATCTAAACGCTTCTGGGTACTGTTGATTTCTGATAGTACCAGGAATATTGTATTTCTTCAACAGGAATTGGCCTTTCAGCATTGTATAAAAAGCAAAAAAGTTAGACTTTGAAACAGAGGCATTTAGGACAAGGCCTCGAAAATGGATTCTCTCCGTCTAAAAACTGGTATTTCTGGGATTGCTCCGTCCATTTCTATTAATGGGTCTCTGGATGCACGTGCCAACCCATCTCAGGTAAGCGCGATGGGACGGAACACGACGGAGAATACGGCACAAAAGTCGGTGTTTTCCAGATTTTCGTTTAAATATCCACTAAAATCTTTATGGCCAAGAGGGAGTGGGAATAGCAGGTACAATGGGCTGGCCTTAGACGACGCCATGTTGGTGGAGAGGTCGGAAGAGAAAGCTGTTCAAGAGGATGGTGGGAGCTTAACTATGGATCCAGAGGTTCAAAACGGGAGTTGGGTCTTTAAAATTTTGCAGGTGAAGTCTGTTTGGAGGGGTGAGCAGGGGAAGGCTGATAATGGTGAAGATTCAGGAAACGAACAGAAGGTTTCGGCCAATGATCAAAGTAATGAGTCTAGCGGTGATGATGAGGAGTGCGTGGAGGAGGTATGTGATGCTTGTGGCGTTGAAGATGATAACGAAGAAGAAGAGATTCAATTCGATCGAGACTCGTTTTCAAGGATGCTTCGGAGAGTGTCCTTAAGAGAAGCCAAATTGTTTGCGAAAATGTCCTACTTAGGGAACTTGGCATACGCTGTCCCCAAAATCCAGGTATGAGATCTGCCATGCCGTCTATTATCTGTTTGTCTGTTTGATTTCAATCGTAGCTGTTCATCGTGGGTTTATTTGATCAGCTTTTGTTGAATCATTTACCCGAGATGGAGATGTCATTACGAGAAATGATTATTTATAAATTTGGTGAATTGGCAAGGTTCAAATTTTTCATCGATAGGTGTCAGATCTATCCTGTTTTTAATAATTATCAGAAACCCATGGAGGGATTAATGTGGCTGAGCCATAAATATGAATAGTTTGTTTCTATGAAATTCTTGAAGATTAGATGCCTTGTAATTTGTTTAATTTTCTCAGCTTACTCAAACAAGGACCTGAATTGTCTGAAAATTTATACATTTCATATTCAAAATCCCCTGCTGCACTTTTGAGTTGAATCATGGACAAGAAGCACTCAACACGCATGTCATCTTCTTGATGTTTGATGCATAGTTCTGCAAGGAATAGTTGATGAGGGATTATTGATGCATTGCATATGATCCAGTTTGCTGCTTTATATAATTAAGACTAAGAGAAATATTTATAAATCTCAGCTTTCATTTCTTTACGACTCTTCCTGTTGTCAAATAGATCAACATATCTGGTAATTCTTATTTTCCCTATAAATGCATATGATGCAAATTTATTGTTTTTTCTTTGTTAATTCAGCCAGGGAACCTTTTAACAAATCATGGTCTCCGGTTTGTAACTTCATCAATAGAGAAGACGGAATTGGCAACGGCTGAAAAAAATCAAGCAACAGCTGAGAAAAATCAGGCATCAGTTGAAACTCAAGAAGTAGAAACCAAAGAAAATGATGAAGAAGAAGGAAAGGACCAGAAGGACAGCGGATACAGGATAAGTGCATCTGCTGCATATCAGATTGCTGCCTCTGCTGCTTCTTATCTTCATGCTCAGACAAGGAGCATACTTCCATTCAAATCCTCAAAAGTGGAGGGCGGCGAAGGTTCGCATGAAGGAAGCAGTGAAAGAATTGACAATGTTAACAAGATAAACACAGAGGTGGCGTCTTTGATGGCAACTACCGATTCAGTGACAGCAGTGGTTGCTGCAAAGGAGGAAGTCAAGCAGGCTGTTGCAGATGATCTGAGCTCAACACGTTCATCGCCTTGCGAATGGTTCATATGTGATGATGACCAGAGTGGTACAAGATATTTTGTCATTCAGGTACGGCAAATTAAATAGCGATTTGTTTTTATGTTCACACTATAGATTATACTTGGCAGCAGCTAGTAGCTTCCGGCTATAGTTGTTGGTGTGTCGTTCAACAAGTGATATTGCAATTGTTTGTGTGATATATATTACTTTATTTCCAATTTTGGATTTCCTCTTTGGTGTGCTTCATCCCATTGAAATTATTTTTCATGTGCAGGGTTCTGAATCGCTGGCATCCTGGCAAGCAAACCTGCTCTTCGAGCCCATTCAATTTGAGGTAGGAGCTAATATTGCAAGTCTACTTATTTTCATTTTTCCAGGATTTGCTCGCATATAGTTCTTACTATCATAAAGGGAAATCAAATATGTTTATTCTGGTAGTAATTTTAATCTTCCATAATATATACCTTTCCTGAAATTGATAAAATAAGATACATATTATTTTTTCAGGGATTGGATGTCCTAGTGCATAGAGGTATATATGAGGCTGCTAAGGGGATCTATCAACAGATGTTGCCAGAAGTTCGAGGCCACCTAAATTCTCGAGGTTCTCGAGCAACCTTCCGTTTCACTGGGCATTCTCTTGGGGGAAGCTTGGCATTACTTGTAAATCTCATGCTTTTGATAAGGCAGGAAGTACCAATCTCCTCTCTGCTTCCTGTTATAACATTTGGTGCACCATCAATAATGTGTGGAGGTGATAGTCTGCTAGACAAGCTAGGATTGCCACGGAATCATGTTCAGGCAATTACAATGCACAGAGACATCGTACCGCGAGCCTTTTCTTGCAATTACCCTAATCATGTTGCAGAGCTGCTCAAGGCTGTTAATGCAAACTTCCGTAATCATCCTTGTCTTGATAACCATGTAAGGTTACTTTATTGGAAACTATTATGTTCAATTCACCAAAAAAAAACTGTTTTGTTTAATAAATGAAGAAATTTCTTTAATATGATCATCTGAATCATTTATATGTAAACTGTTTATTACAGAAGCTATTATTTGCACCAATGGGTGAACTGCTGATTCTACAGCCAGATGAGAAATTTTCACCACACCATGACCTCCTTCCCTCAGGCAGCGGTCTGTATGTATTAAGCAGTCCCTTGTCAGAGTCCAACAACATTGACAAGAAACTCCGAGCTGCTCAGTTGGTCTTCCTGAACTCTCCCCATCCACTTGAGATCTTAAGTGACCGGTCAGCTTATGGCTCCGGAGGAACCATACAAAGAGATCATGATATGAACTCCTACTTAAAGTGTGTGAGAACAGTGATCCGCCAAGAACTCAACCGCATCCGCAAGGCAAGGAGAGAGCACCGGCGCAAAGTGTGGTGGCCTCTGGTGACTCTAGGCGGAATTGAGGCTGGCATTGTTGTTGGAAGGTCACTGGTGTCCATCAATGTGGGTCACGAGCAGTCCAACTTCTCTGGCATCTTACGAACAGGAAAAGAGTCCTTGAAAAGGTTCAGTAGGCTTATTGCATCTCAACATATGCATCTGTTCGTGGTGCTTTTGCTCCCTGCACGATTGTTACTTTTGGGGGCATATAACATGTTTAGTTTCCGTTGATTTGGATGTTCGGTTTTGCTTTTTCTTGCTGGTACAGTTGTATAGGTTGGGAGGGCACATGGCTCGTAGGACAGTCAGATAATTCTTTATTCATTGATTTTAAAGTTGAAAATCAATTCATGTACGTCCTTCACGAAGTATCTGAACAGAATATAAAGGGGGCAAAAAATGAAGACTTCAAGAGTCAAATTGCTTGAGTGGATTCGTTGTGCTATCTGTTTTAATATAAAGAATCAATATCTCCAGATGCTTGGTTCTCTGGATTAAGCGTTAAATTCTTGGAGAGATAGATAATTTATTAAATTTTGAAGTTTTGTTATGCATTCATGAAAATGTTATGGTTTTAATCAACTTTATTTGAAAATAATTTATAATATATATTTAGATTATAAATTATAATATATTCAAATATAAAAAACAATCATCATATTTTTATGTATTAGAGAATTCTATAATTGATTAAATTATATTCGTGTTAATCGTGGAAGAATGTTATATTTCTTTTAATTTGATAAACGTTATATTAATATTTCAAATTAATTAAACTTAACCATTTGAATTGTTTTCATCTTTACAAAAAAGTTTAGGTGAATTTATTTATAAAATTTTGTTTAAAAATTTAAATGAATTACTTCATGATAGAAGATTTAATTATTTAATTAATAAGATTTTATGTATTGTCATAAATAATATATTATCTTAAAAAAATATATTTTTATGAAGTTTTAGAAATATTTTAAATTAAAATTGTGATAAGTATTTAAAAGTGATAATAATTTCAAAAATAAAAACTATAAAACATCAAATTTAATATTTAATATTTAAATATAATATAAAAATTAAAAAAGTAAAAAAACTTAGATAAATATTATCTACCATATCATAATTAGATATTACTAATCATATATTAATAAGTATTTTATTTCTATATAAATATAATTATTTAGTTATATATAAATTATTTAATACACACAAAATTAATTTAAATTAAAATCTATTAATAAATTTAAACTAAAAATCAAGTGTAAACAATATTATTCAATAATTTTTTTGAAATAGATAATTTTCATAAAAAATAGGATATATAACATCTATTAAAGTGATTTACAATTTAAAAATTAGAGAATATAATATTAAAATTATTTAAATTTTGAATATGCAACTCATTGAGATATTAAAATATTTTTAATTTTTATTTTAATATTAAATATTTAAAAACCATCAAATTTTAAGTCAAAAATTATTTTAATAATATTAAAATAGATACCAAAATTATATTATTTAAATAAATAATTTAAATAGTAAAAATTAGAAATCAAAATAATATTTAAAAATTAAGAAAATTAAAAAGTTAAATTAATAATTTAATAATTTAATAATAATAAAATTAATAAAAATTAAATTAAAATTGATTATAAATAATTTAAATAAATAATTTATTGTTAAAATATATAAATACGGATGTTCTATCTATAATTTGAATTAAAATAAAGAAAAAAAAAAGAAAATTAAAAATTCATTTCACTTGTGGAAGATACTTATTATGTAATATATTAAGTGAGATGAATGTTATAACATATTTATAATAATAAAAATATTAACAATTTTTTTTTGTCATAAATTGATACCAAATAATTTTTTTTTTTTTAAAAAGTCAAAAACCTTAGTCAAACCAACTTATATTGATCATCCAATTGTCCTTAATATATTCCACAAAAATTGGCCGATATCACGGTGGAAAAGAGAGTTTGCGTGACCACTATAAGCACGATATTAAACCCTTGGGATGTGGACAGGGTGTGAGGAGCTATCATTGACGAACATCTTAATCAGCAATGATGTGTTACATATTACTTGGCAAGCTTCAGCAAACTGTTTGATTGTTGTGTAACTTGCAAAAGTGAAATTGGAATTCCTACCTTACAAGAAGACACACAGAGATAAGGAAAGAAAACGCCAATTCATGAAAATGAGGTCCACTTCATGATTCATGCTAAGCACATGCTTCATTCAACTAAACACCAGAGCATAGCCGCGCCGACTAGTACTAAACTCGATCATTTGGTGTTCTATTTAACTCCTCTAAAAATGTAAAATAAACTATTATAATTAATAATAAAAAATTAAAAATAGATAATTATATGATTAAAATTTGTTTTTAATTTATTAAGTTTTAAATTATTATTTTTACTAACAATTATAGCGATTTAATTTACCGTCCAAAGTGTATGATATATTTAAAAAAAAAAAATCAATCCTCTCAAATGAGTCTGAATCAGCCTACAAGGTCGGCGGTTTCAGACAAAAATGTCCCCCCAATCTTCCTTTTTTTTTTTTTTTTTTTGCTCTAAAGCCTATCCATCCAACAAGGCAAATTGAGCCTCCCAGCCCCTCCTGACCTTTACTATTCTAGGTCCCGGCGGATTAGAACTCATCTACCTGGATTTGGACAATTTCCAACTATTACAGCTCGCCTTGTACCCTTCTAGTTTTTCTGTGGATTTTGATCAAAGCAGCAGCTAGCCAATATAGAATATACAGAACAGGACATATAATTAGAAAATGCGTGTGAAAGAGGAGCACTACTGGTGGGAAGTTTTGGAATTAAGTCACTCCCATAGGATAGAGAAGAGCAATTCGCTGATCTATCTGCAGACACAATTTACAGCTGCTACAGAATTTTGCAGACCAACTATCCACTCATTGCATTAGAGAATTATAGACGACTGATAGATCTTATCTCATGCTTTGCAACATTTTTCCTGCCGCTTTTTGCTTGAAGGATGTGGATGAGAAGAATCTTGTGAAATTGGTGGGCCATTAGAGAGCCAAACATCAATTGAAACATAACAATCAGATAGTGTAAATTTGATGCGCCCAGCTAATAGTTGAAATGCAGAGAGGTCGGAAAAGATTTTGAGTACATGATGAAAAAACTAGCGCTTGTGGGACACGCAGGGTCATGATCTTCAGGAAATGTTTAACAAAATGTCCATTCTAAAAACTTATAGTAAGTGACAATCTTTTAGCGGAATAACAAACATCAATAAACTCCAGATTTGGCAATTTCGTCCTTCCATTCATTTGAAGTACACAACTACTTGCAGAAATCATCAACTGCTACATCTTAAGATTCCAAAATAGAGTAGCCTTGCAATAACATAAGTCAATATGGGGCCACCCTAAAGGTCTAAGTACCCAATCTAAGAGGTCCCAAGGTGATAGATATTCTTGGGAACGGGTAGGGTCGGATGAAATTAATACGAAACGGAGAACCTAACCCCTGTTGTGTAGTATCAATCAGACCAAAAAATGCACAAACATGGATACACAAGCAATCGTTCACGGAGGTTAAATGAACAGAACAAAGTAAAAAAAATGAGTTACCTTTTTCAGGAAGCACAGAGGATGAACCCTCCAGGCTAAAGAAACCACAACAGTTAATTAAGAAAAAGAAAATGTGAGCTGAATGATTTATGCCACCAAGAGGCTAGTTATTCTATTCCATGTAAACTAGGGTTCTCACATTGCTTTTCTGTAGAAAGCAATTAGACTCTTGTGGCCAGTAGAAGTTAGTATCCGATGAGCAACACCCTATAACTTCTTTGATATTACAATCACATATTACAGACATTTGAGATTATTTCATACTTGAGCAGAAGATAGTCAAAGAGAAAGATGGACAGAACACAAATAATGACCAGATCAGTCTAACTCAGAAGGGAGCGCAACCATCCTCGATGGAATAAAACGGAGACACAAATTTGAATCACAGATCAATTTTACCAGCCAAGTACCATGAGTGCATTGCAAGGCCTCCAAACGACATAATATTTGCAAGGGAAGATAACCCATGAATCATCCCAAACTTCTTGTTCATGGCTGCAAGCTTTGGATTTTTCTTTGCAACTTCAACATTTTTTGACCAACCCACTTCCTCCCCAATGTTATTTTCTCTCTCCACTTTATGCCTTTGCCTCATCAGCTGCATCACCATATGTCAATAAGTATGGCTGCATTCGAGTTAATATAAGTTAAAACAAATTAATATAGATTTGCTGTGCCTAAAATGCCCCTCTTTGCAGCATAACAATACACATGGTTACCATGGTTGAGACTTGAGATTTATCAGGGGATAGGATGAAGGAGTAAAGGATTTTTTCTAATACAATAGAAAATCTCAAAATCAGAATGCTGCCATTAATATGTCACAGTTGGAAAGGAAAGGAAGGAATTTCCATTTAAAAAAAAAAAAAACAAAGAGAGAGCAGAGAGCAAGACAATCAAGAAGGAAAAGCAGTAGAGCAAAAAAGGTGGGCAGCAGAAACAGCATGATGCAGAAGCACAAATCCCACAATGGCTGAATGTGAGACACAGATCTCCAGAATAATATGTGGAGGCTCTCCCTTTTTAACACCCTGACTTTTAGGACTCGGTGGTTCTCCTTTATCAGACTGGCAAAATGGAGGGGAAGCATAACAAAACATAACTAATGTGTCTTCTAAATATGTATAATCGGAACTTTAAGACATTCCACAATGTGATTGAGTTTTTAACAAATTTTAAGCACTCAAGAATATAACTGATAGTTAATTATTTACTCAGATTGTGAGATGATGAAATCTCATATTTGGATGTAAAATCTCAAGAATATAACTGATAATTAATTACTTCAGGTGCCTCAGATTGTTAAATGATGAAATCTCATATTTGGGTAACTGATTTTACAAGGCATGCAATTGTAAAGACAAATAACCAGTGTAGACAACAACTTTGGTATAGTTCAAGTGACAGTCGTCGGAACATAAATGAATGGGCATTTGGTTTGCTCCAAAGAAATTTTTTTCCATACATCCAAATAGGGCCACAGTGCACACCATCAGAGACTAGACTCAATTGATTATAAATTTATATGAGGACCAATGAATATCCTAGAAAAGGTTAAGGGAGGAAAGGTGCAATTTAATCAATTGTACAGGCGTGGCACTTGCGAACAGATTACCAAAGGACACATGAAAATATTGCAAATTGTATTAGTATTCAAAGAAAGTAGGAAAATCATGATAATATACCTCAATGGTCATAGGTGTGAAAACAAACAAGTTGGTGAGATTGAATGCAAATGAAGAAAATAAGAACCCAAGTTGGTATCTTTCAGCGGTGGATGAAGATTTCCACGGATGTAGATACCCAAATGATGCCACTGATATCGCGCAACAGATTCCAACCATTGTGAAATATGCAGGAAACATCTTGCTCTGCAGGTTTCCGAACTGATGCCTCGGCATATTCCTAAGTGATCGTGAATTCAAAAAAATTATCACTTAGTGCACCTTAAATGTACACCTCTTTGAGCTAACATTATTGCCAATGAACAAACATTACTCATACAAGCCACGAAGTTTTCTCAAAATCCAACCATGCCCTAGAATTTTAGTAAACCAATCTCTGTAAATTTTGATCCATAAAGTGTAATTAATTATAAATAACCATTAAACAATTTGAATATATAACCTTTAACGTGTTAATTTGTAGTTTTTTTTTTCCCAAATATATGAAGATTTTGCATTTTCCAGGCTTCTAAATATAACTAATTATAAAATTGAGAGAATGAGGATAATTGAGGATTAAACAAGTAAATACTTGAACATGATGATGCCACCGATGAAGGTCACCCAGAGAGCGGCGCCAAAGGCTGTAGAGAAGCTGAGAAGATGAGCCAGTTTGAGGTAGGGTGAAAGCTTCATCAAATTCTGACCGTCCGGTTTTGATCCAAAGGTCTCCGGAGAGAATATAACTCCGATGGATAAGAAAGCAACAGCCGTTAAGAATCGAGTAAGCCAAGCCATATCTCACACACTCATACACGGACCAATTCTTGTCTCAATTCTCTTCTCAGAGATTCTGCGAGTGCGAAGAGAGGTTGAGGCAAATGGTAGGGTTTTGTTTCTCCGCGGGTGCACCTACTCCATGCTCGTACACTTGTTACTTCATTGGATTTGGGATTTCACTTTTGACTTTTCGGACCCGGATCCAGTGCAGTTG
>JANHAO010020673.1:0-12762 GCA_026873985.1 Saraca asoca | reverse complement strand
CACACCAAAGGGGACACTAACACCAGAATGTGGAGCATGAGATATCCTTTTGGCTGATAGTGCAACCAAAAAGGACGCCTGCCCTCACCCTCCGAATGACCTCTAGTTCGTGCTTCCTATCCTTCGAGGTCAGCGTCAAGCCGAGCAGAAACCCAGAGTGGGGGGCTCATCATTCTAGCTCCAACAATATTATAGCTCACACTTGGACAAAGCTAAGTTTTAATTCCTTATTTGCTTGAACGAGCTGGATGCAATTTTTTATCCCTGCATTAAACATTTTATTACAATTGGTTTTCTACTCTCTCTCTCTCTCTTTCAGAGCTAAAGTCACATTACTGGGTGTCTAGGTAGGTCGCACAGATGCACCTGATAAACACTCAAACTTATGCCAAAACGAGGCGCCCTCACCCGACGATCGAGGTACGCCCGGTCAGGTCCGAGAGGACAAAACCCCAAGACGATTGCAAAAAATGGGACAATACCTCTAGGAAACAAGATCTCCCGATAAGGCGCCTTTCTAAAGCAAAACTATATCCAGGTCGAACTCCATTGGGAACTCCAGAAGGGAACCCCATGACATTCCAAACACCCCGCTCATCATGCATCTGAGCAACCTCCTTGGTCATTCAATATGACATATGTTTTTAAATCATAATTTTATGACTGAAAGCCCATTTTTGCTAAGTCATATGATTTATTAATATTTGCTATCGAAGTCGATTGACTCATCGGACATTCATTCTACTTAAACCTTTTAAATTGTGATTTGTAGGAATTTATCTCAGCACGGCATGTCAAGCTTTTGTCAGCAGAAGTCTAACTCCCAGTCCGCAAAGCGCACTGCGAGTTGGGGGGCTTATGTTATATGGGTTTTTCGGATGGGCTGGCAAAAGGCCCAGTTGAGGCGAGCCCAGCCCGCTGAAAGGAATCACTCCCAGCCAAAGCTTTGTTGAGCATGCAAACCAAGAAGAAGACAGTCTGTAGAGGCTAATTGACGGAAAGCTTGCAAGAACTGAATTGCAGGATTAGCCTTTATGTATATAGGACTCTGTGTAAAAAAAAAAAGTGCTATGAGAGATAGAGCCATGGAGCTCCTTAGAGAGAGAAGCTTCTGTAAAACTATGTACAGAGTAAGTATTTTTCCTACAATAAAACCAACCGTGGATGTAGGGTCCGGTATCGTCCGGATTTGGCCAAACCACGTTAAAAAATCTTGTGTTTTTCTCCTTCTTCTTTTGATTTTTACACTAGATTGTAGTTGGAAGTTCATCGAATCACTTTCTGTTGGCTGAAATTTAGATCCTTCGTACGAACCAAATTTCATCGTAAACAAAAAGTAACTCAATTCAATCATTTTAAATAAAATATCTTAAACGATTTAGATATAATATATATCTTTATTTTATTAAATAAAAAATTAATTATTAAATTCTATAATTTTTAATATCTTAGAATTTTAAAAATTCAAAGTTTAAAATATATAATTTCATCAAACTAATAAATAAACAAAATTAATTAATAATTAACCTTCCTCTGTTAAAAAAAAAAAAAAATCTTATGATGAAGGTACTTAACATGTCTTTTGCTAGCCATAGCTGCCGCTAAAGTGAGTTGCAACCAAAGTTGTAGTTGTGGCCAGACTAAGGAGAAGGAAGTACCAGCTGTTCAAACATGTTGATTACCCCAACATGTGATTGGTCAAAACAATTCATATGCCATAATGGTTTCAGGCAAACAGAGAGTAGAGAGGCAAAGGGTATCTTCCAAACCCGTAAGTTAAAAAGCACATAGATAGAACATTGGCAGGAAATTGGCTTAAATGCTTGAATGACTCTAATAAAAAGGGCTTTTAAAATCTCGTCAGATACAAAGCAATGATAGCCACTCCCAAATAATAATGGTTCTCTTTCCCCTTAGTTAATCCATTCAACCCCCTCTTAAATAACCATTTTCACTTTTTCTTCAATAAAATTGAATAATTTTATTCAAAATTTTGAGCTTTTATGATATGCAGGGGTTAAAGTGATTTATATTATTTTTATTCATTTTATAGAAATTAGGATAAATTAAATATTCATTCCTTTAAAAATATATAATATTTCAGTTTGATTCTTTAAAAATTTTTCTTTCAATTTAATCCATACATTTTTTTAAATAATTCAAAATAATCCTTTCACTAATTAGAATGTATTATAATGACAATTTTGTATATATTATATAATTACATACTTATTTGACACGTTAATAATATATTAAATTTATTAATAAATAAGTTATTTCTTTATTTTTATTAAAGATGATCCTCATCCTCATAATAGGCCTACATGTTTATTATTTTGAATGTTCTCACACCGATTGTGAAATAGAGAGAAAGCATAATATTAAATTTGATAGTTCAAAGGCTCTTTTTTACGATTATCAAAATATCAGATCATTTAATTGAAAAAATTTAAATTATTACATTGAAAATCTTATTAATTTTAAGTTTGATATTTAATAGAATATTTATTTTGAATTTTTTTTAATAATTTTGAGGATTAAATTATTAATTCATTAAAAAAATATTATTTTCAACCATAAATGAGTTTGACAGTTCTCAAGAGGTTGTTCTTACATGGTCACTGGCACTCATGAATGCACATCATCATCATATACATTGTATATAATTACAATTATGCAGAGTGGTAATGAGGCATCTTTAATTTTACCAAAGAAAAACATAGAGAGAGAGAGAGAGAGAGAGACGATATGAGATGATTGCATGAGTATCATGGACCAACGCACGTGATGACTTTGAAATTTCATCTCTTTAGTCATTTCTATTCATCATGGAAGGCATTCCATTACGTGAGAAAGTGGGAAATTGAAGAAAGCCTATAAGATTTAGTTTATGGCACCTTAACATTGATGCGAGGACTTTAAATACAGTTGCAATTGAATGAGATTATTACAAATATATGGGATAAAATAGAGATAACAAAATGAAAAACAATTGTGGTGTCTAAATAATGGAACTTTCATAATTTTTTTTAAATTGTAACTATATTTATTTATTGCATTTTGCATTTTGAATCATTGAATAGAAGAATTAATTATAATTTTGATCTTTTTATATATAAATTGATTATATTTTTTAAAATAAAATATTCTATTTTAATTTTTTTAATATATAAATTAAATCAAATCAGGTTTAAATTGATAATTTTTATCAAATTTAAAATAAAAAAATTATTTGACACGTAAATCTTTAATAGGACTTCAAGGTTAAGCTGAAAATAATTAAAAGAAAAATTAGTAAAACTAATTTTGTTATGTTAAAAAATATACAAATCACATGATTCATCTAAAATTAAAAAATATTTTGATTTAACTATTAACATCGTATAATTAACTATTTTTTTAATGATTACTAATTTAGAATTCAATTGGAGCTCTGCTTATCAATTAGAATTCTTAATTTGAGTAAAGTTATTATTGTAGATTATATATGTTCTAATTTGTCTATGAAAGGAATCAAAATATAATATAATATTTAAAAATAATTAAATATGATTAATTTATATATTAAAAAAATAAAAATTTTAATCGAACTTAAATTTTATTATTAGAATTTGGATCTATAAAGTAAGAAATTTAGAGTACTAATTAATTTTTTATTCATAATTTTATTAAATTATGCATATAATATAATTTAAATTAAATTAATTCTATAATTAAAAAATAAATAAATTTAAGTGATATTATTGGATTGAGATTCCTTAGAGTACCTTAGAGGATCTTGATTTCATGTTATCATATTATAGGGACACAATGTATTCAACCATAAAAGATTATAAATAAAAAATGGTGAGTGAGGACCGTAAAGATAAAATATTTGGCAGGAGAGTGGAAGTGACCCACATGTAATGAGTTGTGGGAGAAACCAAAGGATGGCATGGGGAGAGAGCCTTTAAGTCTGGCTCTCATGACTGGGATGGTTTTTAATGATTTCACATAATTTCAATCTGCTGCATTGCTAATGATGAATTTTTACATTATTACGGTCCGTAAGTGCATTGAACCCTACACGTGAGCTTAGGGCTTTCATGTATTTTTTTAGGCTGTGTCTCTTATAACTCAAGGGGACCACACCGCTTTGTGTTCACACGCTCGTTCATAGCTACGCGGTTTCCCCTACAGCCCTATATATTTTTCACTTTTTATGGATGGGAATATATCACTATGTCATTGAGTTTGTATGCAAACGTTTTTTGCTTTTATTTTTATTATAATAATATTACTTTCTCACATATTTATTTATGTAACGTATAACAAATAATTTAATTAACACTCTATAACACATTAATTATTTGTTATTGAGCCCTTTCTATGACAATGATCTAAAACGCGAGTTGTCAAAATAATAACCAAATAAATCTTTAATAATTTCACTTGAGTGAGAATAATTAAAAAGTTAATTTATAATTAATAAATTAACTACTATCTATTAATTGAAAAGGTAGTTAATTGTATTAGAAACATTTACAAAATTAACTTATAAATATATAAAAATGCATCTTACTATAATTAGATATATGAAATAAATTAATTTATATTTATTTTTAAATTAAATTATTTTAATATAATCAAAATATTCAAAATATGAATATGATTATTTAAAATTTAATTAATTATATGTTATGATATTATATATTTATTTTATTTATTTACATTGATTTAGTGCATATAGGATGCAAGTGTTCTTTTTTTATCCTCCCTAATTTTATGAAAAAAGAACAATCATTAAAAATACTAAAAAAATATTGATACATAAAGAATTATGAAAATGTAAGATATAAACTATATCAATTAAGAGAAAAATAGATAAATTTAGAAGAAAAGATTGTAAATTTCTAGCTTAAAAACCAGAAATAAATTGGAGTACCCTATTAAAATAATTTTTTTTAATAAATTAGTAGTCAAACATTTTTAAAATATATAAAAAAAGGCTTATTAATAAGATCAATAATTAACTAATAAGTTATTGGTTGAGCGTGTTAAACATACACATTGTCTTGCATTTTTCTTTATGCATAATTTCAAAAAGGGAACTGTAACATAGAGGTATTTGAATTTATCATTTTAATACGAAACTCTTGAGTAATAATAGTATTAATGATGATCAGATTGATTAACAAATTTGCATTCAAATATACCATTACATAAATAAATACTCCACAATTTCTATTTTCATTTTTTATGTACATGATATCTTTTTGTTTATTGGTAGATAATGTTAAAAAAAATAAAATTATACATATAATAGATTAAAATTATGCTGAATAATTTTTTTTTTTTTTGGGATTATTAGAGCTTCTATAAAGTTATTGCTAAGGACGATGTACTCATATTCTCCTTTAAAAAGTTATTAGAGGCCATCATACCCTCTATCCATCATCCACGGGGGGGCAATCTTATTGCTACTACTTTATCCAATTTTATTTGATTGAATCATCTAATTTGTCTACTCAGAAAATTGCAACTTCACATCATATATAGTTAAAGATGTAATCACAAACAAGAACATTAACATATTTGACTTGTTTTAGAAACATCGTTATGGCACTAAAAGAGAAATGCTCCTCTTTTAGGATGCATAAAAAAAAAAGGTTGGCCAAGATGCTTTTAATTACCACATGAAAATTATTATAAGCTATATCAAATGAATGAAAAATTGATAGAGTGAAGCAATTATGGTTGTCAACCAGGGATTTTCAACTAGAAACAGTAACTATGTCACTTGGCTTCTCGATGAGCTGCAAGATAGTCCATAAGTAGTGTTGAGGTTGAAACCCTTTTTTTTTTTTTTGACCGTAAAAGTAACTAAATTATTAAATTTATACATATAAAAAAATTAAAATCAAACTTAAAAGATAAAAAAAGACAACTTTTTTTTAAAAAAATATCAAATATTATTCAGAGTCATGAATCATAACAAAATCTGAACTGCCGTAGTTGAAATTCTAAAATCAAAGTTTTTCTTGGCAGACTCAAAGACACCCTTTTTATATTGGATTAATCTATTTAAAATTTTGCTTGTGGAATACTTCCCTAAAATTTAAACCTCCAACGGTTAAGTGAGAAACGAATTTAGTTATTAAAGATTTATAATTTATAAACTTTTTAAAGTTAATCTAAAATTATTATATATCAATGTGGACTTGGTCGCAGCGGTCCCGTCAATCTCCCAACCCTGTTCCTGCATCTGCTCATCATGACAAATAACTAACGTATTAGTGTCTCCTAACTTATTTAACCATAACGATTTGTCTAACATGTTTTGCTTTGTCTGTTTTTTTAAGACGGTTTGACACTAACACCAGAACTTTGGGCTTATGGACTTTGTTTTAGACCGATTGGGTTTCGGCCATCCCTGTCTTGATCTCAGCAATGCATTGCGAGAGGCCCAAAAGTGTTGCAACTTACATAGAAAAGAGAAGCTATCAGCATTGTCAAAGTCGTAACAACAAAAAGGAGGAAAGGAAAATTTCATATCACCTTAGTACAAAATTTTTAAAGATAATATTAAATTAGGACTAATTTAGCCAATTTTTTAACTTAATATCAATCTAATGTAATTATTATTGAATTTAATATCAAATTAATATAATTTTTTTTAGAATTTATTTGATGTTAATTTCATGTTTTAAAATCGAATATGATGATGTATTCTATGCTGTTGTATAATATCATAATTTTTTTTATGAAAATATGTGTAATATAAGTAATAAATTGATAACATTATTCTGTAGAAGTCAGGAATTACAAGCTAGAAGGGAGGAGAGGGTTGTGAGCCAGAGAGAGTCAGCGGTAACAGCTTCATCATCCTGGTTCCTATGCCAACTCCACAATGCATGCGTTGCATTCACCACTTCAAATATGCCATGCCCAAAGCTTGCCTCCCTAAACATCGATATCTCTGGTTTTGGATCTATGTACCTGCAATTAACCCCATCATCATTTTAATCATATTAAGCAAATTTTGTAGAATTCCCAAAAAAAAAAAAAAAACTAATTTAATTACTTGTTGGCTAGGCCTTCTCGGTTACCACCATCTCCAATTGTAATATGCACCGGACCACAATTATCAGCTTTGTCTTTATAAACCCTTGTCTGAGAAATTAAGCATACAGTTAATCAAAGTGAAAAAGTTAAAAGAAAATTGTTACTTACAATGTCTACATAAACCAAAAGCTAGAAAATGAACTTACAAAGCGTTCATATGCATGAACATGGCCAGCAAAAACAGCATCAACACGAGCTCCATAGAGCAAGTCTTCCATGGCAGCCTTCATACCATAAGATTCAACCTCACCCTGATGAGCAGTGTTAGAGTTATACCACGGTGCATGAAGCAGCACCACTAACCATGGAGTCTTTCTCCTATCAACCTTCATCAAGTCATTCTGAAGCCACTTGTACTGCGAAGAAGCAGAATCAAAGGCCGTGTAGGAGCCTAGCATAATAACATGAACACCAGCCACATCAAAAGAGTAGTAGAGATTAGAGTCAGAGCCACTCTCATTGTATGGCATAAGCCAGCGGGCGTTGTAGGCAGTGAATGGTTGGCTATGAAAAACTGGGATCTCCTCGAGCTCATGATTTCCTTGGGTCACCATCCAAGGACGCTGGCTCGCTAATGGCTCGACCAGACGACCAAATGAGTCCCATAGAGGCTGGTTTGTGTCTGCGTAGGATAGATCCCCTGGCAGAAGCAGCATGTCGTAGTTTGATTGAGATACGTGCTGTAGGGTTGACCTTGTCCAGTCTGTTTGTCCAAGATCCCCTGTATTCAAAAATCAAATGTGAGTAACGGGCTAAAATACACCTAAATACCTGTAACTTTGATTTATGTGCAATAATGTATAATTTAATTTTAAAAATTTGAATATTCTGTGAAAAACTTCACGTTGTTGTAGTCATATTTGAAATCTAAGTCATTATGTGTTATAATCATAATTAAGTATGTATTTTTTTAATATGAGTTAAGTCATAAATATAATATCTTTCTACGAGGTAGGTCAACTGTGCCTTGCTAGTAGGAATTTGGATGGGAAAATAACGACCTCCGGTGGTTTATTCATGTTCAGATTCTAAGTGTTTGTTTGTAAGAACTATTTTTGGTAAGAATGTGTTTTATGTTTAAAAACGGAGGCTAAAAATTTGCTTTGGGAACAAAATGTTTTATTTAAATGTGTGAAAAAAAAACTACTAAAAAATAGAAAATATTAGTAGAATATAAAAAAAATATATGATAAAACATGAAAAATATTTTTATTACTTCATAAGATTGGAGAGGAAAAAGTCGATGAAATTTTGAAAGCCAAACATGCTTTAACATAACAAGAAAAATTTTATGATTTTGAAAGTAGGAGTGGACAAAGATTGGGGCAAATTAGAATTTGTACTAAATTTACATTAATATCAGAGTATCTTTGTTTAATTTAAGTCCCTATTTGATTTAGAATTTTTTTTATACTTTCTATATTCAAATCTGGCTCTTAAAAAGGATATCCAAACATGGTCTAGTTTAAGTTCAATTTTAATATTTTAATATATATAATATAATTAAAACTTATATATATAAAATATATTTATATTTACATATATATTATATTTAATGTGTAAAAAAATATGAATGAAAAACTATTATATATATTAATCCTTAATAATTAAATTTTGTGTTGGATAATGTAATTAAAATATATAATATAAATAAAATGGGCACAGACCTGTTTGATTTTAAATATGCAAGTCCAAGTCTAACCTATTATAAAATATGACCTAAAATTTTATCTAAATCCAATCCATGATCCTAATTTCTTAGTTCAAATACTATTTATTCAAAGCTATATTTGGAGAAAATATTGGATTGCACCGCATCTTACTACTCCTGTCTAAAAGTGCTTTTAAGAATTATCCAATTAAACAAACTCTAAGTATAATCCAGATGTTATCCAAATCCAAATTTGAAGATGCTATGTGCATTGGCCAATATACTTGGCTCCAATCACCCAAAGATTGTCAATTTTCTTGGATGTGTTTCTCAAAGAATAACTTAGGCAATTTGCTTACCTACAATCGCAAATTTGATGGGAAATTGAAGAGGTGGGGTTTTCAAGTTGTATAGTTGAGAGGAAGGTGAGTCACCCAAACGGTAGTAGTAGATAGTGCTGGAGTTCAATGGACCAATGACTACTTGATGAATCTGACCAGAGCTGTAAGTGAGGTAGTCATATGAATTGGTGGTGCCTGTGGCTGAGAATTCGTTGGCGGCAGAAGACGTGCCGTATTCAACTTTTGCAGCACTTGGGCTCACTGTGATCCATGATATCCTCATTTTGTCTTGGCCCACTTGAGATATATGCACCTGTACTTGTAGTCAATGCTTGTTAGGACGTTTGAGCTTGGGACTATATCTAATGGCTTTCTTTTCTAATTAGTATGATCCACGCCTAAAATTTGAGGTAAAAATATCATACTTCTAATAAAATATGTGTAGTCTATAGTGATGTTTAATAATTTTATGAAAAAAAATATAAAAATGAGGGTAACAGATAAGTTTAGTGACTAATAGGACTGTAAATGTATTTATGCTGAAAGATTTTCTATTTTGTGTATTTATTTATTTCTTGTCATATAAAGATACCAAATCATTAAAAAATAAATTGAATATCCAATTCTACAGCATACATCTAATAATAAAATTAAACCAAGTAGCATCGTATTATTTAAATTTAATTGACTTTAAGGTGTGAATGTGATGTGATAGGCAGCCTAGAAGCGTCCGGCTAATGAAATATTTTGGTGCCAGACTAAGAATTAGCTGGCAGAGATATGGTGATGAGTGTAAACCCATTATGATGGTAATAGAACTCGTTTGGCATCCCCACACAAAAACAGTAATTAACGCCTACATTACAATTTATGAAATATTTTTAATCCTGTCTTGAAATTTTAATTTTATTATCTATTATATTTTGAAATCATAATTAAATGAATTCTAAAAGTAAAAAGATAATTTTTTAATTTATAAAAGGATAGAGAATAATATTATAAATATAGGTACAGGGACATTTCCTTCCAAAACGCCATATGGTTAACATTCATGACACAAAAGCACAATGCCTTCTTCAGGATCTTACTATATATGTGCTGAGGAAAATTCACAACTCAAAAGAAGAGACCATATTTTGATATTAGAATTGATATTTGCGTACCTGTTGTGGAGAAGTGGCGGTGGCGGCAGTGGCAGCGGCATCTGGCAAGAAGATGGCTTGGCGAGGCGGCGGCCGGACATAGCCAAAAACGACGCCCAAGAATCCGATAAACAGAAGGCTCAAGCCCTGCATCTGGATGGAAAAAAGAAAGAGAAGAGAGTGCTGTCAGTCTCAGGTCTCACCTCTCCTATATATGCACATGTTGTCTATGTCTCTTAATTTTAAAACTCTTGAATGAACAATTAATTTATCATCCTCTTAAAAAATTGATATTTTTAGCAATTATAATTTTTTATAATAACAATTAAGTACATGGTTGAGATAAATAATTGATAAAAGGGAAACTCACGAGAAAGCTATCTAGGGAGAGATGAGAAATAGTTTCGTCACGGAGAGTATGATATGGAGATTAGAGATTAACTTTTTTTTTTTTTCCTGCGTTGCGGCAAATTACAGCTGATAATGACTCACACTGCACACAGAAACAGTTTTCATGAAAATTGCATTGTTCAGTATTTCTTAATTCCTGCATTATTTATGCATAAAAGACTAGAAAGATCTATTAATTTGAGAGGAAATTAATAACTCAATACATGAAAATACAAGATGTCGCAATTTATTTTTTTAAAGAGCATGTCTTTCAATTTAATCTAAATATTTCTGAAGGTGCCTCATAAATACACATTCTATGCATTTATTCTTTTGTAGGTGTTGACGGTGATTTCGATTGCACCCTAATCCGGTTAACGGAAGGGGTTCTTTCGAGATCCAAACTATTTCTCGATCGTTTGGGTGGTAGAGAGGTACTGAATGGTTAGAAGAAGGAGGAGAAGAAAGAAACATACAGAGGTTTAACGTGATTCGGTTAAATTCGGACAGTACTGAACCTTACATTCACAGAGATGTTTTATTAATTTGAAAGAGTTTATATAGAGTTTTTAGCTATGGTTTCCGGCAGAGTTTCTACTACTATCTTATCACTTGCTTACTATACAAAAGATTCCAGTCCTCCATTTATAAAAGTTTGAAGGGTACAAATGAAACTAAATAAATTAAATATCTGTTATATCAAATATTAAATAAACAAGACTGTCAGAGTATTGCAAACTGGCTTCTGTAGGTAGCTTTCTGTGTATGGGGCACGATGGCCGTATTTTACAAAATGACGGAGCAAGTTATCTGCTAGCCTGATGCTTGATCTCAACGAGCTTTTGGCTGGGTGAGGTTGCGTCCTAGTGAGCTCGAGTTCATACATTGGGACTATTGCTGGCTCGCGATCTTGAGCTCGCTCGGGTCTTCAGCGAACTGAGGTCCTTTGCGCAGCGACTTCATGGTTTGGGGAACTCGTCCTTTTGTCAGACTTGGCCTCTTCTGAGCTTTTGCCAGTCCACTTCGCAATACTAAATTCTATTGATAACAGTAAGATATTTTATAAATGTTAAAGTATTTGCTTTTTTAATTTTTCACTGCATTCCGATTATTAATGGTGTGATGCTTTGTTTTTGTTAACTTTTAAAAAAAGTAGTTTAGTGTTTTTATTCTTCAAAGATATTGAATTTTTCAATTTTATCTAAAAAAAATCTTAATTTAATTATTTAATTTTTTTTAATTTGAGATAATTATACTATTAACAAGCCTATTAAATTAACAATAAAAAGGTTGACATGACAAAAAAGAATTGCCAGTTTCACATTAAATAGTGAATAGAAAAACACATATACTTAGAAAAAATAAATCTATTAATATAAAAATTACTGATTTATTTTGATCCAATAGAAAGTTGAAAAAAAAAGATAAATTTAAAAATTTTTCTTTCTTTGCAATATAACAAAGCCTAAAGCTTCATCTCCATCAATTTTCTATTAGTGTTTTATATATAGAAAAAACACTCAATTTTTTTATCCGAAAGTTGTATATAAATCCTGTTAAATGCTAAAGAAAACTGAATACATTTTTAAATTTTAAATATGATTATTATCTTATGATTTTCAGTATAACCTCTTGTTTTTAGAACAATAAAATATAATTATTATTAGGAAGAATATCTATTGATTTTATTTATATTAAAGAAATTTTTTAATCCATTCCAATTGTTTAATTTAATGTTAGAGGATCTAATTAAGGAGTATAAAGTTTATTGAATATAAGGATATTTTTATGATCTAGAAATCATTTATTTAATTTAAATCAAACCTTTATTTTAAATAAAATTCATTTGATTTCCACGTCACCTTATCATGGTCGAGTGGTAATCCCCTTAGACTGTCCGCATTGCGGATTGCTTAAGGGAGTTGCTTAAGTATTTTTTATTAATTTTTTTTATTGGATCCCACACTGTCACATCATTTTGCACCCCTTTAAGCAACTCAAGCAATTTTATCCCACAATGGTGTAACTCTATCAAGTTTCTTAAGTGGACCCCATAACTTATCTCACTTCTTTATATTTTATTATTTATCTTTATTTCAATTTGAAATATTTAAAATCATTTTAATTTTAATTT
>JANHAO010020672.1:0-12763 GCA_026873985.1 Saraca asoca | reverse complement strand
GAGCCACCTTCGAAACTTTGGTCCTTTCTTGAGGCATGTATGGTCTGCTGCATATGTGATTCGGAAGAATCGTCTTCTCTGGTAACATGGAAGGATCTTATATGGATCCCATATTACGTCCTCCCAGTCCCGCCATGAGGTAATTGTTCAGTCGGCCAAGCTCCTGAGGTTTCCTGGTTAGGTTTCTTTAGGAGGTGCAGGCGGTCGAGGATAGACGGGATGCAGCACCATCGCTGATTGTGCATTTGAAGGAAAAAGCACGGCGTGCTATTTCTCAAAACATGGCCATCCACGACTGGCTTCTTTTCCTCTTTTCTCTTTTACTTTCTTTTCTTCTTCTTTTAATGGGGGTTTCTTTTGCTTCTTAACTAGCTTGTACTTTAGGGTTTTACAGTGTATTTCACCTTGTTTTGTATTCAGAACTTTCTGACGTAAACATGTCTTGCTGAGGTCTTTTAATGAATAAAATTACTTTAATTTCCACTTTATGCATGATTCGATTGATTTGGTCAGCTTGTATGCACCTAAAGAATAGAGTTAGATACACACATATCTGGCCACAAGTGAGCTGTGGCTTAATCTGAGTTTGTATGAGGACTTATGAGTGATAAAAAAAATCAGCGCGTATGAAAGATGTGACTTTGCTTAATCATATGAGAGCTACGAAGACAAGTGAGTGATCTCGTGCTCAAAAAGATTAGCGCACATGAGAGCTACGACTTTACTTAATCGCATGAGAGCTGCAAAGACAAGTGAGCGATCTCGTGCTCAAAAAGATTAGTGTGCATGAGAGCTATGACTTTATGGGGTGGCTGATCTTGTGGTCGGGGCGATCTCGCGATCATGTGCCCAAGGGGGTGACCGATCTCGTGGTCGGGGCATCTTGTGCCCAAAGGGTGGCCGATCTTGTGGCCGGGGTGATCTTATGCCCAAGGGGTGTATTTACAGCATCCCTTACGCCTTAGCGAGCTTGAAGCTTAGCTGGTGAGCCATTTTTATGCGTCTCCATGCCTCAACGAGCACGTCTGCTACGCTGGCCAGTCAGCAAGCCCGCAACTCAACTGGTTGGGTGAGTTTACTTCAAAGCGTCTCCACTCCCCAGCGAGCACGTCTGCTATGCTGGCCAGTCAGCAAGCCCGTAGCTCAACTGACTGGGTAAGTTTATTTTAAAGCGTCTCCATGCCTCAGTGAGCTTGTAGCTCAACTAACAATTCGTCAATTCGTCTCCGGATCAGGTTCCGAGGAGACATTAAGTGACAGATCAGAATGCTTTCACCTTTCATAGGACTTATGACAGGTCATCATCGTGTGAGTGATGTTTGTTGTTATCCTACTAAAAGGAAACTTTGTATTAGTTCAGAAGTTTAGGAGGTGTTAATACAATTTACAAATAATCACAGAAGTTAAAAAATTGTCCTAATAGTAGGGGAACGCTCTCGTTCAGCCCCTGGTAGTGGGACCCATGCTGCCACTTGAAAGGCCGCACGATGTAGTTGTGCAGGCATCCTCTCTTAATAAGATCTTCGATAGCGTCTCGCAGTGCCCAACACTTCAAGGTAAAAGCATCAGGCGTTTTTAAGGGCGGAGGTTGTCTGAAGTCTTCCTTATCCTTTTCCATTGCGAAGATTTTGTCCTGAGCATCTGACAAGATGTTATAGGTGCTGTGATGGACCTAAAACAGGGGCCTCTCATCCTTTCCCTTCTTCACAGACCGAAGCTTGGGGTTGTCGTTCCTGGTTACACAATCGCTCCTTTTCCTGTTCGATGTCAAATTGCCTGCCTCAGGGCTTCGTGGGCTGAAGGTTTCATCCCACCTGACTTGTTTTGTGGCCCGCTCATATTATTCTTCCAGGCTACTTACTGGGGATTTGTATAAGCTTTTATACAGCTTTCCATCCCTGCGGAGTCCTGCAAAGATGGCGGTTAGAATAGCTTCATCCGAGAACTTCTCGACATTCTTGACCTCGCGCCTGAAGCGAGCAAGATAGTCCTTCAGCGCTTCCTGCCTACCTTGGAAGATGGTAGCAAGATGGCACGGGGGTGCAAGTCACCTTCTTAGTGCCTGTTACTAGTTGACGAATCTTTCCTGACACTCTCCCTAGCTGCCAATGCTGCGAGCTGGGAGGCTCTTGAACCACGTGTGGGAAATTTCTCCCAAAGTAGCGAGAAAAACACGACACTTGACTAAAGGACTACAAGCCTGAAGGTCCATTTGGATATTGAACAGGTCTAGATGGCTGTATGGGTCTGTATCCTGGTCGAATAATGAAATGGCAGGGACTTTTAACTTATACGGTAGAGTCTCCCTCATAATCTTCTCAGAGAAAGGGGTTTGCTCTTCGAGACGCTCTTGGTCATTTCTAGCTCGAGGGAACTCTTCCAAATGTCTGACTCTTTGAAGGAGACCTTCCACCAAAGCATCTAAGCCTCCCAGTCCATGACCAGGGACCTGATGGTTCGCTCCGTCGTTCTAACCGCACGGATGGTGATACGGCGCCTGTTCCCAGTCTACTTCGCCGGAACGTTCTATCTCAGGCATAACAGGTTCAGCTTGCGTACGCACATTTTAGGTTTGCACCTGTACCAACATCGAGACTATTTTAGTCAGTTCCCCCATCATGTGCTCAAGCCTTTCTTGATGCTGGAGCCAAGCCTGTGGTCCTTCAATGCTGTTAGCAGCGAGAGCCGGTTATATCGAACTAGCCTGAGGGAAGTTAGCGGTTGCTCTTGTCACAGGGGCGGTGGACGAGTTTGTCATCAAAATATGGCCGTCGAGGGTCTAGTGTTATGCACTAGAGGCCCTAGTAACTCTTCCTTTGGCCATGGGAATGAGAAATCAACCAGAATAGGTGAGATCTCCACAGACAGCGCCAAAATATTAACATCAAATTTTGGTTGTATCCCAAATTCCAGCTAACGGGGGATTCTTTGGGATCCCAGGCCTGTTCTGGGTTTGTTTGTGTGCAAAAAATAAAGTAACAAAGTAGGTGGTTGAAAGAATATGAGGGAAGATACTTGATTTTACGTGGTTCGGCTAAATCCAGATTTACTGGACCCTACGTCCACAGTAGAGATTTTGCTATTATAACTTCTGAGGGATTTCTGCTTACAAAGATCGGTCTCTCCCCCTTCTAACAATGCCATCCTATTTATAGGGGAAGGGTGAGCTTCATGCATTAATTATAATCTACAGTTGTATTACATCAAATAAATGAGAAAAGACAGTGAAGAGACTATAATCCGGCTGTTGGCAGCGTATAGGCTATGGAGATGGATCCTTTAGGCTGGCTGTAAGCTCAGGACCATTTGTTTGTGTTGAGCAAGATGCTTTGACGTCCTCAGCGAGAGTTCTTGGTACTGGGGATGTCGTGGGACTAGCTATAGCGAGCGCAAGAATGACCGCCAATCTCGCTGGGTCGTGTTGTCGTTAAGATGCTGCTTTATGGGACATATCTCGTATTGTCATTATATTGTGACGAGCAAGACAAGACCCGACGTTTGGGATTACTTTCGCCGTTACTGCCTTCTATTATTCTCAGTGAGGCCTCTTGAGAACTTCTCGTTGAGGCGCGAGGATTAGTTTACGTTTTCTTCGAGGACTCGTCCTCGCGGGGCCGTTTTCAGTATACAACACATTGTATTGTGCATATTGATTAAACAAAATATAAGAAATATTGTATACAATGTGAAAGAACACAAATTTCAACAAGATTTCTCAACTTATGACAAGTATGTGAGCAAATTTTGTTTTATGTCTCACATGTATAAACATCACTTAGAATATTAGAAAGACATATGAAAAGAATCAAAATAATATGAAAGGAGTTTTCTCTTCATCATTCTTCCACTTCAAGTGATAAGATGCATTCTTATATCAATCTTGATAGGAAGACTCATTTAAGCCTTGTTTAAAGTAATAAATCTTTATCTCCCATTACATTCACCTCAAGGAATAAAATATAAAAATGCTTTAAATGAATATTAAAATTTTTATAAACTATCATATTAACTTCAGGTTATGCAACATCAAAATTTTGTATAAATGAGACATTTACTTTAGAAAATTGAGTATCAAAATTCTTTAGATGCTATTATATCCACTTTAGGTAATGAGTTATAAGCTTTTAGAAATATCTTAGTTTTAATTAGTATCTTATTTTATATGTAACCAAAAATATAAAATAATATAATATTTTATGTCTTTTCTTATTAATGCTTAAGGACCAATAAGACATGAAAGTAATTCATAATATTATAGAGTTTATTTTTTTTGGTATTACTACTTCAAGAGCATATTTGAAATATAAAAATAATATAATATATCCTTTTTAAGACAATTAACAAAATGTAGTAGGAAAGGAAGAAAAAAATATAATATCAAAAGTCAATAATATTCAATATTAAAAATTATAAGAGATAGAATAACTCAACTTAATTTTTTTTTTCTAATTTGAGTCTCAATTTGTTACTAGATCTTTAGAGAGCCTTGGAATTAGGAATCTCATATGTATCCAATATCTCATATTGCACATGTTGAAATATCTATAAAAATATTATATCTCAAAAAAAATGAATAAATCAAAATTTAGTTAAGAATTTAAATAAACTAAACAATCTTTGTAAATTTTATAAACTGTATATGAATAATAAAAAAAATGAGATATTTACAATATAAATACTCACATTTTCTTTTCCAATGCATCAAAGTATTTCTTTTCTCTTAGTTAACATCATAAAGAGATAATATTGTGGTTTTTAACTATTATGTTCAATGAAATAGTGTAAAATAATTTTAGTTAGGCACAGACAATGTCATAAGAACCCATAAGTTGAAAACATGCAATATAACACAGGAAGAAAAAGACATCATTAACCAAAATGAGAATGAACTATAGAATACGAAAAATTAAGGGATTGACTAAGGAAAACATTACCAAAATCATATTTATAACTATCAAACAAATAGCCCATCTGTCATTTGTTGTAATAATATTTGATTTGTTTTGCATAACCATTCTTTTACTTGATTTCTATTTTCTTAATTTTTTCCCTTCATTTTTCTTTTCTATTGCATTTGAGTTTTAAACTAAAATTAAATGCTTAAATTTACATTTTGCAACAATAAAAACAAACCACGTAACATTCATTAACTAATGAAAACATACCCTTCAAATTAAAGAACATCATAAAAGATTGATTTAAAATGTTAAGAAACAAATAGATGACATAATGATATTACAATAAGAGAAAGTGAAAGATGATACATGACATAAAAAATAGCAGTATATGCCAAGGGATAGTTTCTGAGTGATCACATAGAAAAAAATTATTATTTTTAATTATTGTAATCATTGTATTTCTAAGATACATTATATTAATTAGAAATAATCAAGGGTCTCAAATATAGCATATTTATCAAATAAAATAAAAACTTTATAATAGAAACTTTCTCAAATCCAAAGAGCATAAGAACATAATCTTCCTACAAAAAATCAAAATCAATAATAACCTTAAGATTTCTGATATATAGCAAGTACTCATGAGTCATGAGTCATATGACCACTTTCTATTTTGTGCCATGAATCATGGGAATGATTACAAAACACACCTTTTAATTATTCAAGTATGTATATAGGAAGTAATTTTTCTAGGAGTTCTATAATAGAAAAGAGTATGAACTACAAAAGGTGTCAGCTTTGCTATCATGTCTTATTTAATTTTGATGTTGAAAAATAATTTTAATTGATGTCATGATCTAACTATGTGCTTTTAGTATTTGTTCATTTTGTAGATTCAAGATTGATTAAATGACATTCAAGAGATTAAAAGATCCAACATTAGTCTTATTATTTTTATTGATTTTTCTAAGATCTTTTGTAGGTGTGTTCTAATTAGATTTGATCCAAATTAAGTTTCTAAAAATAGTTAAATTAAGGTAGAAATAAATCAAATGAAATGAACATAAAACCAAATATTTTCTAACCAAGTTTCTAAATGCTTTTTCACAAGTGAAACTTTTATAAAAACTATTTTTCACAATCTATGAATTGATTCATACTGAAAATCTTATAAAATGTACTTAAATCGATTAGATAATTGATTCATAAAGAAAAGTTTTTGAAAAAAGCTTTTATCGAAAGTTAGAAAATATTTTGAATTGACTAAATAATCAATTCATGACTTTTTTCCATAATAGACTAAATTGATACATGTATCGATTCGATCATGAATCATGAACTTCTTCATGATCTTTATAGGTGAATTGATTCACAAATCAATTAATTAGTTGGTAACCACTCTAAATTGATTCACGAATTGATTCACAGCTTAAAAATTAGTTATTTTTCATAAGTTGGTTATCACAACTATAAATAGCCTTCACCCTTATTTCAAACTTAACTTTCATATCAATATCTCATAACTTCAAGTGTGTGAACAGAGAGAAATACCTGAGCTAAAATAGATTCATCTCTACCTCTTCAAACATCAATTGATTATGGATCTTGAATCAAATCTATAAAGATCACACTCTGGATAATTGAGATATTCATCTTAATTATGGTATTATATTCTCTTACCCTACTCTTGGTTTAATTTTGAGATTTCTAGGTTAATAAAAATCAAAGATACAAAGGAAGTAGTCAATCTTCCCTTTGCATCTTCTTAATTGTGAGGTTGATTACAATTAGTTAAAGGTGTAGAATCATTTGTATCTATAGGTTAGTAAGAGCCTAGCTAAATTCTTGTGTATGAATTAGTGTACAGGAGCCTAGTTAATTCCTATGTTCTAGTAATAAAAAGTGACTATCTATTTGAGGATTGTTAATTCTTATATTTTAGTAATAAAACATGACTATCCAGTTAAGGATTGTGTAGTGGATGTAGACTTCCACTGCAATTTTGGATGAAGTTAAACCGTTTTAAAAATTTTGTGTTTTTAATTATTCTGTTGCAATTTTGAATTTACTGCAATACTGTTTTAAACTGTAATTTTGCTAAATTGATTAATCTATCATTAATTTTTAAATTCTTAATTAGATTAGTGACTTCAATGCAATCTTGATTATCCAATTGAACTTTTGTGATAAATGTTGTAAACCAGAATCCAATCTTTAAATGCTAAAAGAGTATGTATTTTCAAAAAAGGCAAGATCTTTTTGATAACTTTTTGGACCAACAATTGGTATCAAAGCTTTGGCTCTTGATACTCTTTTATTTTTAAAAAGATTATTTATTCTAGCTTTACATTATTGCTTGAATGTCCTCCTTTGAACAAGTCCCTTAGTTTTAATGGACATCACTATACCTGTTGGAAATAGAAAATTAGAGATTTTATTGAAGCCGTTGATATAGACATGTGGGAATTGTAGAGGATGGATATGATCCACCATAAACCTTGATCAATGGGATTATAAAACCTAAACTTAAGTCTTTATGGACTGAGGAGGAAAGGAAATAACACCTCCTTGCCTCCAAAGTCAAGTGGATTATCTCTAACTCTCTTTCCCCTAATGAATATGAGAGAATTTTATACTACACTACAACTGAACAAATTTGGGACACTTTAAAAGTAGTATATGTAGGCACAACTTAGGTTAAAGCATCCAAAGTGCTTGTTTTAATATCTCAGTATGAAATCTTCAAAAAAGAAGAAGGTGAATCTATCAGGGACCTTATTCAAAGATTCATTACTACCACTAACCATCTTATGTTACTTGGAAGAACCTTTGACAATGCAGATTCAGTGCACAAAATTTTGAGGTCTGTAATTGAGGAATGGTAACCAAAAGTGACAACCATCAAGGAATCACTTAAGATGGGGATGTCAATAATTCAAGAGCTCTATGAAAATTTGGAAGAGTATGAATTAGAGCTAAAGATATATAAAAAGAATGGTGATGACAAAAAAAAGAAAACCTTGGCACTTAAGGCTACAAAGTCATTTGAATCTGATGATAAAGAATCAGATAGTGATAAAGAGGTAGATGAAAAAGATCAAATGGCCTTATTAAGTAAAAAGCTGTAGAAATTGCTTAGAGAAAAGAGGAACAAAGAAAAGAGGAAAGTTGCTCCTCAAAGAAGGAATCAAAACAAAAATGAACAAGAGAGTTTTTCTTATAGTTCTACATGCTTTGAATGTAAGAAGCTTGGTCACTTTAAACCTAACTACCCAGTATTCTTGAAGAAACAGCTAGAGAATGAAAGAAAGAAAAGAAAGCCATACTTCAAGAAAGGCAATCTAGCTATTTAGGATGATGAGCAAGCTGATTTTAATGAAGAAGAAGGAAAAAATAGAAGAATAAGCACTATCGTGCCTCTTAGCTTAAGAGGATGAAGACTATGAGGTATTTAAATATTTTTTCTACACTATTGATGATGAATCTAATTCTAGTGAAAATGATAACGGTAATGATGAAATTGATGATCTATATGAAGAGCTGTATTATGTATTGACAAAGGCTAAGAAAGATTTAAAGTATGCTAATGCAGAAAAAGAAACCTTACTTGAGAAAATTTAGCAGATGGAAAAAGACAAAAATGATTTATATGATTTAGCTGGAAAAGTATTGAGTGAAAGTAAAGTGTGTGATCAATGTGAAATTTATAGATTCAAAATAGATAAACACATTGACCAAATCTTTGCATGGTTTCACAAATAATAAGATGAGATTGAATAATATGCTACAAAATTAAACAACTTTTCAAAATAAGATTGGCTTAGGATATAGATAGCAAAGTAAAAGGAGATCTAGTAAAAGATCTCATACTTTCAAGTCAAAAAGAAACTTCAATTACATGACTTGTTTTTACTACAATAAAAAAGGACACCATGTTAAGCATTGTCCATATAGAAATGGTACATACATGCTGAAACCAAGTGAAAAATTAGTTTGGTTACCCAAAGTATCTACCTCCAATAGAAATTTTGTTATGTTTGCTAACAAAACTAGACCTAAAACTTATTAGGTACCACAAATGCAAGTATTATTACTGATTTCAGGTTTGTGGGAGACAAAAGAGCAATCTATGGTTCCTGGATAGCAGCTATTCATGCCACATGACTGAGAACAAAGACAAATTTATCTCTCACTCCAATTACAAGAGGTAAGGTGACTTTTGGAGGCAATACTAAAGGAAAAGTGGCAGGTATAGGTGAGATTGGTAAGTTACCTAATTATTATATTGATGATGTGTTATTTGTTGAAGGCGTAAGGCATAATTTGTTAAGCATTAGTCAGTTTTATGACAAGGGAAATCAAGTAATTTTCAATTCAAACAAATGCCTTGTCAAAAATGACAATGACAAACAAGTTGAGCTTGTAGGATGTAGAATCAACAATATATATATATATATATATATGATAGATCTAAATTCTAAATTAAATTTAGACTTCTCATGTCTAGTTAGTTTTATGAGGATTCATGGATTTGGCATAAAAGACTTGCACATACTAGCATCTATCTCATTGGAAAACTTTGCAAGAAAAATCTAGTGCTAGGATTGCCAATTAAATTACATTAAAGCAAAATTTGTGATGCATGCTAGAAAGGGAAACAAGTGAAATCTTCTTTTAGGTCAAAAAAATATTGTTTCAACTTTAAAACCTTTAGATCTACTTCACATGGATCTGATTGGTCCATCTAGAACCAGAAGTTATGGAGGAAACTTCTATATTTTGGTGATTATAGATGACTACTCAAGATTTACATGGACCCTATTTTTATCTCATAAAAATCACATATTTGAAGCCTTTAAAAAGCTAGCAAATGTGATTCAAAATCAAAAAGGGTACTCCATTATAAATATAAGAAGTGATCATGGAGGTGAGTTTGAAAACAAAGATTTTGCTAGTTTCTATGAGGTAAATGGTATAAATCATAGCTTCTCAGCACCTAGAACCCCTCAACAAAATGGTGTAGTTAAGAGGAAAATTAAATGCTTAGAAGAGATGGTAGAACTATTCTAATTAAAAGCCCCCTTTCTAAATCCTTGTGGGCTGATGCAGTAAACATTGCATGCTATGTAATGAATAGAGCTATAATTAGACCTATTTTAAATAAAAACCCCTATGAACTCTATTTTGGAAGGAAAGAAAATGTGTCACATTTTCATGTTTTTAGATATAAATGTTTTATTTACAATAATGGCAAAAATAATTTAGACAAGTTTGATGCTAAATTTGATGAAGACATATTCATTAGTTATTCTTCATCTAGCAAAGCCTTTTGTATCTTTAACAAAAGGACTTTGAAGATTATAGAATCAATTCATGTTATATTTGATGAATCTCCATTATGTGCTGATAGGTTTAAAGAAGAGGATGATCAAGAAAATTGATTATTCTCTTATTCAAATTCAAAACAGCAAAAAGATGAATCAAAGACAATAAATGTGGTTTCAAAAGAGAAGGAAGATAACACTAGAACATTTGACACTTCAAACCTCTGCACACTTCAAAAACAATGGAAATTTATCCAAGAGATCAGATCATTAGAAAAGCTACACAAAGGGTAACACATATCAATTTAAGAAACATATGCAATCACTTAGCATTTGTATCTCAATTTGAACCTAAAAACATAAAAGAAGTTTTAATGGATGATAATTGGGATATGGCAATGCATGAAGAGTTAAATCAATTTAAAAGAAATGAAGTTTGGACTCTTGTGCCAAAACCAAATGATCATACCATTATAGGTACACGTTGGGTCTTCAGGAACAAATTAGATGAAAATGGTGTGATTGTTAGAAATAAAGCTCATTTGATAGCAAAAGGTTATAATCAAAAGAAAGGCATTGATTATAATGAAACTTTTGCACCTGTTGCTAGATTAGAAGCCATAAGAATGTTATTGGCATATTATTGTTCAATAAATTTTAAACTATATTAAATGGATGTGAAAAGTGCATTTTTGAATGGTTATATATTATAGGAGGTATATGTTTAGCAACCCCTTGGGTTTGAAGGTCATCTTTATCCATATTATGTCTATAAGCTTCAAAAAGCATTATATGGTCTTAAATAAGTTCCCAGAGCTTGGTATGAAAGATTAAGCAAATTTTTGATTCAAAAAGGCTTTAGAAGAGGTAAAGTAGATACTACACTTTTCATAAAAGAAAAAGGAAAAGATATCTTACTTGTTCAAGTAAATGTTGATGATATTATCTTTGGCTACACTAATGTTTCCTTGTGTAGAGATTTTTCCAAGTTGATGCAAAGTGAGTTTGAGATGTCAATGATGGGGGAATTAACCTTCTTTCTTGGATTGCAAATCAAGCAATGTACTAATGGAACTTTCTTAAGTCGGGCCCAATATGCAATGGAACTACTCAAAAGATTTAAATTTGAAAACTGCAAACCAATTGGTACTCTAATGAGCCCATCAATTAAACTGGATTCTGATGTAAATGGCAAGAATATTGATCCTACTTTGTTTAGAGGTATGATAGGAAGCCTGTTATATTTGACAACAAGTAGATCAGATATAATGCTAAGTGCTTGTCTCTGTGCAAGATATCAAACTGAACCTAAAGAATCTCATTTTTTTAGTAATCAAAACAATTTTTTGATATCTTGTAGGGACTAAACACGTAGGATTATGGTATCCTAAATCTAAGACTTACAGGCTTATAGGCTATTCAGATGTAGATTATGCAGGTAGTAGGATTGATAGAAAGAGCACTAGTGGAGCATGCCAATTTATTGGTCACTCTCTAGTCTCTTGGTCCTACAAAAAGCAAAATAGTGTTGCACTTTCAATTGCAGAAGTAGAATACATTACCACTGGGAGTTGTTATGCTCAAATCCTTTGGATGAAGCAACAACTATCAGACCATGGCTTGGAATTTGATAAGATTCCTATAATGTGTGATAACACTAGTGCAATCAATCTAATTAAGAATCCCATCATGCACTCTAAAACAAAACACATTTAGATTAGATACCATTTCATTAGAGATCATGTTCAAAGAGATGATATCTCTATTGAATTTATACAAATTGAATTTCAACTAGCTGATATTTTTACAAATCATTGGATGAAAAATAGTTTGTGTTTATTCGAAGAGAATTAGGGATATTTGACCCCTTGGAAAATGGTCTTAATTAGCCAACTTGCAATATTTTGATGTTTTTAACTTTTACACTTGATTATGTTTAATTGTATTTTGAAAATTCTAACTTAGGCATCAAAGTTTCCACTAAGTTTGTTTTGTAGGTACAAATTATGAAATTTGAGGTATAAATTGTGTTCAATTAACTATTGTTGATAAACATATCATAGGTTAGCATTTTTGGAACAAAACTACATGAAAAATGATTTCAAGATTCTCTAAATCAAGTCTTGAATAAATTCAAATTTTTCTAGGTTTTTGAAAGTTTTTGAATCAATTCATGAATCAATTCATAAGAGTCATGGTTCCAAAGGAAACTCTCCATCAAATGGTGGGGATCATACAAATATGCTGACAAAGCTCATGTCTATGGCATTCAAAAATGGTTTCAAGAGAATCCTCACTTCCACAAAAATATGAAAGAAAGAAGTCAATAATTTCTCCAGAATAAATCTCAAATTTCTGTAGCACTGGCGTCAATTTCTTCCAAGCAAGATTATGTCCAGAAGTTGCGGGAAATTTTGAAATAACTTTCAAATGATGAAGAAGCAGAATCCTGTGCCTCCAATGACTCAGAAATGGCTAAGGATTATGCTCAATCAAATGAAGATGACTGCTTTGGGATCAACCTTTCAGATGACTAGGCAG
>JANHAO010020671.1:0-12773 GCA_026873985.1 Saraca asoca | reverse complement strand
AGAGGATTTTCCTGGTGTGAAGATCCAAAGTCTTCCGCTGTGAAAGAGCTGGACTAAAGGTTAGTAAGCTCTTCTTCTACTCTAGTTTGATCTAGGTTATTTTGGGACCTCAAACCAGTGGATCTATGGGAGATTTGCTTAACCAAATGGGAGAAACTTTTTTGAAATTTTTGGCCCTTACTGCCCCCTTTTGGCTAAGCAAACCTACAATTATGTCCCCTTATAAACTGAGAGTTGTTTCCTTCTCCCTCTCAGTTTGCCATTTGAAAGCTTTCAAACTCCCGATTTTCTCTGCTCATCTGCCTCTCCGATCACTGCGATAGCTTCTTCGCCACCAATTCTTGCCATTTTCTGTTCATTCTTCTGGCCATTACCCGAGCTTTCTCAAACTTTCATTGCCATAAGCCATGATATGTTCTCCTTAACTCTGCATTTTCTACGTTTTCTTCCTTTGTTAGAAATAGGGGACTTGATCATGGCTGATAGATTGAAACGTTTAGGTTGATAGGTCGAGATGATTTTGGTGCTTAGCTTTCTTTTGATTGGAAGGGTTGGGTTATCAATAGACTTTAGGATTCTAGATACCATTTTTTGTCTTTTGAAGTTTCGTTGCTCGGCCAGAGTGTTTCCTCCGTTCATCGGAGTTCAGATTGTCAGTGCGGTGACACGGGGTGTGTATGGCCTATGAAATAGGGGGTCATTAGTCTTAGTCTTCAACATGGTTCACTTTCAATGACCTAATCAGCCTCTTTTCTTTGTGTAGATGGTAGCAGGTCATGCACACCACCGCCATATAATTAGGAGCGAGGATGAGGAATTGGATTCATCTCAGAGCGCAGGGACCATTCAATGCACTAATAAAGCTACCTCAAGTGGGAGGGAGGTCGTTATAGGCCCTGGTACTCGTCCGGGACGCACCAAGGTCAAGAGGCTACTGAGGGTCAACGTATCAATCATCACATGTTCAAGTTACATTCTTCAACTGTGCGTCTTTGTGATGTCCAATCTGTCATTCAATCGTGCCGAATCCCCAAGGGGTGCAGTGTTATAGTCCCCACTCCTGATGACTATGCCCCTCATCCTTCTCGAGGTTTTGTTGCTATCAGTGTCCCGTATCTCACTACGGGATTAAGATTTCCCATGCAACCTTTTATCGTCAACTTTTTGAATAAAATATAGCTCAGTCCATTCCACCTGACACCAAATTCATATACCTCACTCATCTTGTTAGCCCTTATCCATATGGGCAATGGCCTTCCCCCACCATCACCCGAAACCTTGTGCTATTTATATGATCTGAGGTGCACGAACTCTAAAGACAGGCTCTACTTCCTGTCGGCTAGGCAGATGCCACATAAGAGTATCCTACCACAGAAGGGTGCGAAGGGGAGATCCAATGAGGGGCCTTATAAGTCACACTAGTTCTATATCTCATGCCCCTTGCTACGCTACCTCAAGAATTTTGATTTTGTTCTCGTTTCGGGTAGGTGGGCTGGGCATGAATGAATTTGACAATTGATGTTTGCTCTTGATTCTGACCTTTTGCTTAATTTTACAGACAGGATCGGTAAGCGGCCCACGCTAGGACCAGAGAGTTAGGGGTCTTAGACCAGTTCGCTATGTCCGAAGACCTCGAGAACAATTTTTGATTTGGTGAAGACATCCTTTGTTATTAGAAACTAGCCCCACCAAAAGATATCGTGGTAACTAGGGAGGAGGGGATTCACCAATTAACAGAGGTCAGGCCTGCCGACTTTGATGACTATGACAAAATTATGGAGTTGATCCTTAGGATGCCCTTTTCAGATAACGAGGATGAGGCCCCTACAGTTTGCGAGGTCGACCCAGCTCTGGTTGTCACAGAATAGCCCCCGGCCTCTAAAGCAGAAACGAATCCAATTGTCGCAGAGCAACCAATTGCTCTAGCTGCTCCTGTTGCCATCCCTTCGCCTGAACCAGCCTCCACACCATGATCCGAAGAAGCAGTGGTAGTAGACGTTGCCAGTCCTTCCAGCCTCCTCCAAAGAAGCGAAAAGTCATGAAAGGGAAAAAAAGGTGACCCCTCTTAAACACATAGCAACAGAGGTCGAGACTGCAAGACCGTTGGCCGAAACTAGCTCCAAGATGGAAGGGTACGCTCAGACCCTCGTTGAGAACCTGAGTACGATCTTGGGTTATGGAGGCAAGGTCAATGTGCTAGAAGCTAAGGATTTCACCATCAAGAGGCTGGCAGGGTTCGCGGCTCATCATAGTCTGGTGGTAAGTATTGTTTCTTGCCTTGGCTGCTTTTCCTATTTTTAAGTCTAACCCTGCTGCTTGTTTTTGTAGAATCTACTGACCCTAATGAAGATTGCATAAGTGCTCGAAGATCGGGACAACGAGAAGTCTGCTCTAGTGGACAAGTTGGGGGTTTAAATCACTGAGGTTCTGAAGCTCAGTGAAAAAGTTAAAGAGCTGGAGACTACCCTAACTTGCAAGATAAGGCATCATCAGACCGCTAAAGTAAACTTTGGTCTCACTATCAATGATCTAAATAAGGCAAGAATAGAGCTGGATGAAGTCTAGTCTCAACTGCGGTTAGCGACTAGAAGGGCCGACACCGCCGAAGAGAGGGTGAGATCTGCGGAGTAGTGAGTCGAGGCCTCTATTGAGGAGTTGAGGGTACTAAAGAGAGAACTTCAGCTTGCTAGGGAGGAGGTAGAGAAGATTAAAGCAGAAACGTCCTCGTTGGCGGCGGAAACAGTTAGAGAGACGAGGACCAAAACCCTTACTTCCTTCTTCTTCACTTTGTGGGAGAAACACCCAAGCTGGACTTCTCCTTCTTTGGCCCACAAGCCACAGAAGCCGAAGATTGCTAGAAAAGTAAAGCTGTAATGAAGGGACAGGTCACTGGGGTTGAAGTCTCTCTTGCCAGAGTGGTCGTTCAGGGAGAAGGCAGTTCTCGGGTCACTGATGTTGCTCCAGAGGTCAAAGTTCCTGATGCTTCGGCTCCAGATCCTCAACCCGATGAAGGCTTAGCTCCTAAGGCCCCAACCTCTTAGGATATGAGCTTTTGTAACTTTATTTTTCTTGCTTTTAAGACTTGTAAACTTTGCAGACAATTTGTATAACTTTGTTGCCCTGAAGGTCGAATACATTTCTATTTATTGCTTTTGCGCTTGGGTGTGAAAACTTATTTGCTCATGTTTAAATAGGGACTTGGCATGCTATATTAACTATTGTTGTGTTACATAACACATAACTTCACATGGAATTTTCTTTTCCAATCTTATTTCACAAGAAATTCAAAGAATTACATTCATATTTACAATGAACCAATTATTGCACGTCGAGACACTTATTGATAATAACGGTAGAGGTGCTCGGCATTCCAAGCGCGGGGGAATTCCACTCCGTTTATGTCCGCTAGATGGTAGGCTTCATTACTCATGACCCTTTTTATGAGATATGGACCTTCCCAGTTCAGTCCTAAAGTCCCCTCATTAGGTTTGCGGGCTCTGGGAAGAACGAGGTGCAAGACGAGATCATCGGGTTTGAACTTTTGAGCTCGCACTCTCTGATTGTGGTACCTCGCTATATGTCACTGATGGGCAGCAACCTTAAGGCTAGCTCTTTCTCTCGCTTCTTCCACAAGGTCTAGGTTCGTAGCGAGTAGTTGATCATTATCCTCTGGGTTGAAAGTGATTCTTCACTATGTCGCAACCTCAAGTTTCGCAGGGATCATTGCCTCACAGCCATATACCATCAAGAAGGGGATTTCCTCTATGGAGCTACAGAGCGTGGTCCTATAGGCCGACAGTACTGATTGTAATTCATTCGCCCAAGCTCCTTTTTTAGCCTCTAACTTAGTCTTCAAGATTTTCTTAATGATCTTGTTAACTGCTTCTACTTGCCCATTGGCTTGTGGGTGGTCTACGGCTGTGAAGCTTTTAACGATTTTGAGGTCGTTGCAGAACTTAATGAACTGCTTACTAATAAACTGGGTCTCATTATCAGTCACGATTTGTTGAGGGACTCCGAACCTATAGATAATATTGTTCCATACAAATTTTTCAACCTTGGAAGATGAGATCTCAGTGAGTTCCTTCGCCTCTGCCACTTGGTGAAATAGTCCACGGCTACTATCTCATACTTACAATTTACCCGAGCCTTAGGGAGTGGCCAGATCAAGCCTATCCCCTAAATTGTGAATGGCTATGGACTTGTCATCTACTTTAGGTAGGCTAGTGGAGCTTGTAGCACCTGTGCAAACCTCTGGCACTTATCACACCTCTTGATGCGGTCTATAGCATCTTACTTCATGGTCGGCCAGTTGAATCCCTGTCGAAGGACCTTTTGTGCCAAGGACAGCCCCCCAACATGGTTTCCACAATGCCCCACATGAATCTCCTCCAAGACAGTGTTACAGTCTTTGCCATCTATGCATCTTAGAAGTGTGGTTGCAAACCCTCTCTTATAAAATATGTCACCACAGATGCAATATCTGACTGCTTGAGCTCACAGACATCGTGCCTCGAGTCTATCTTCTGGTAACTTCTCATTCTACAGGTAGTCTAGGATTGGATTCATCTAAGAGTTAGGCGTTCTGGTGATCGCCATAACAACATCTTGATACTTAATACTTGGGGATGAGAGGAGCTCTACCAAGTTCGCTCCTATGAGATCGGGATCATCAGTGGTAGACAAACAAGCCAAAGTATCAGCGTGTGCATTCTGAGCTCGCGAAATCTGAGTGATCTCAAATTGTTAGAAGAACCCTGACAACTCTTGGACTTTGTGGAGATATTTCATCATCTTTTGCCCTCGAGCTTGATATTCACCCTTTATTTGGCAAACAATAAGTTTGAGTCATTGAAAATCTTTAATCTCTCGACATGCACCTCTTTAGCCAATCATAAACCCGCCAACAAGGCCTCGTACTCGGCTTCATTGTTCGTGACTTGAAAGCTAAACCATAGTGTACAAAAGACCTTGTGTCCTTCCGGACTGATAAGAAGCATCCTTGCTCCGGCTTTTTGGTTGCTGGATGACCCGTCAATGAATAATTCCCACCAAAGGGCCTCAAAAACCTCTATCTCGTCTTACAAGGGCCATGTGAATTCAACGATAAAATCGGCCAATGCCTGTCCCTTAATAGCTATTCTGGTCTTGTATTCAATATCAAACTGAGCGAGCTCTATTGCTTATTTGAGCAATCATCCTGAGATGTCTGTCTTTTATAGAACTTGTCTCAATGGGTATTGAGTGAGGATTCTGATGTTGTGGGCTTGAAAATAGGGTCACGGCTTCCTCGAGGCGATGACCAGGCAATAGGCGAGCTTTTCCATGGGTGAGTACCTTGTTTCTGCATCCAGCAGCCTTTTACTTACATAATAGATGTGAAGTTGAATTCCTTCCTCTTTTCACATTAAGGTCGCGCTCAAGGCGTGCTAGGATACCCCCAAGTATATGATCAATCTCTCACCCTCTTTTGGCTTGGAAAGGAGAGGTGCTTGCCCAAGATACGTTTTGAGTTCTGGAAGGTGACTTTATATTCTAGCGTCCATTCGAACCTTTTCGCCCTCTTGAGGATGTTGAAGAAGGGAACACACTTGTTCGTTTCCTTTGAAATAAACCTGCTGAGTGCAGCGATCCGGCCATTTAAGCTTTGGACATCTTTTAGACCGGTGGGAGAATGCATATCAAGTAGTGCCCTGATCTTCTTTGGGTTCATTTCGATCCCTCTATTATTGACAATAAAGCTGAGGAACTTGCCCGATGCCACTCCGAATGCACATTTGTGTGGGTTTAGCTTCATTCAAAACCTTTTTCGGGTTTGAAATATCTCGTCTAGGTCACGAACGTGATCGAAGAGCTGTTTAGATTTCACCAACATGTCGTCGACATATACCTCCATATTCTTGTTGATCTGTTCTTGAAATATCATGTTCACTAATCACTGATAGGTTGCCCCTGCATTTTTAAGCCTGAAGGGCATCACTTTGTAACAATACAACCCGTGATCAGTGATGAACAAGGTATGCTCTTCGTCCTGTATGGCTATTGGAATTTGATTGTACCCCGAATAGGCATCCATGAAGCTAAGAAGTTAATGCCCCGCTGCCACATCTACAAGCTAATCTATCCTCAGCAAAGGGAAACTATCTTTGAGGCACACCTTATTAAGGTCTATAAAGTTAATAAGCGTTCTCCATTTCCCATTCTTCTTCTTCACAAGGACGGGGTTGGCCACCCAAATGGGATATCATGCCTCCTGGATGAAATTGCTTCCTAAGAGCTTGTCCACTTCTTCCTCGAGAGCTGCATAGCATTCAGTGGTCATTGGTCTTCTCTTCTGGTAAACTAGCTTGGCCTGGGGGTCGATGTTTAGCCTATGTGACATTATACTCGGATCGACACCCACCATGTCTTCATGGTTCCAAGAAAAAACGTCCATGTTCGCCTTGAGAAAATTCATCAATTGTGCTTTCACATTGGGTGGCAGGCATTTTCCCAACTTAAGGCATCTCTCCCCATCCACCTCGCTTACTCGCACATCTTCTAGCTCTTCAACTGGTCCTGCGATTTGCTCTACATCCATCTCTCGAGAGTTGAGGTCGTAGCTAACCCCTTTTATGCTTATTGCCCAGGGCTCTCCCCCGGACACCACATTAACTTTCTTCCCTTGAACTTCGAGTTTGACTGCGTCCTCATAGCAACGCTGGGTTACTTGTTGCTCTCCCCGGATGCATCACACTCTGTTCGGGGGTCGGGAACTTGATGGTCAGTGTCCTGATTGACATTACCATGTCAAAATCGTTCATGATGGGTTGCCCCAGCACCATATTATAAGTCAAGGGGCAGTCTATAATCAAAACATCTGCCATGTCCGTTGCTTGGTTATCGAGGTCTCCCAAAGTAAGTGGGAGTTTGATTCATCCCATCGGGAGTATCCCGTCCCCTATAAAACCATAAAGGGGCTCAGGTGATGGATCTAGTTGACTCGAGCTTACGCCCATCTGGTCGAAACACCCCTTGTACATTATGTTCACAGAACTCCCAGTGTCCACCATTATTCTTCGGACCTCGACATTGCCGATTTTTGCCCAGATGACGATTGCATCATTATGTGGATAGTGAATCCCTTATGCGTCCTCCTCCATGAAGGAGATGCTGTCTGAGGCTATCTTGGCCTTCTTGGAAAGCCTTTCACACTCCATGTCACTCGCCAGAAAGACACGTCCCGCCACTTGCATAGAACGATCGCGTGATCAGTTTGAGGTGCCTGCGATATGAGGTCCACCATGTATGGTGAAGATGGTCCTCATGGAGGGTGCTTCCTCGTGTTCCAAAGTTTGATGGCATTATGACCTAGGCTGTTGGGGATGCGAGGGTCGTTGCCTTAGGGATCTCACCACATAATCTCTCAGGCAGCCTCTTTTGATGAGGTCTTCAATGGTGTCTTTTAACGCCCAAAGATCTGACATGTTGTGCCTGACCTCATTATGGCAGGTACAAAATTTGTTACGGTTCCTCTTTTCAATAGAGGTCCTTAGGGGCTTGGGTTTGCCAAAATCCTCGTTGTCTCTCTCAATCGTGTAGATCGTATCTGGAGCATCCGACAAGACGGTATAGGTATCGTAGCGACACTGAGGTTGGAATTGTTAGTTTCAGGCATTCTTCGCTGTCTGGCCTCTAGAGCCCCCCTTTTGGCCTTCTTCGCTGCTTCCGCTTCCACTTCTCTTCCTACCTCAGTTAGAGGTACTTGCTTCCTCCTTCTTATTTGGCTTTTTTAGCCTGAAGGTTTCTTCCTATCGGATCTCCTTGGCAGCTCGCTCATGGAACTCACCCAAGCTCTTAACAGGGGACTTATATATGTCATCATACAGCTTTCGATCTTTTCAAAGTCCAGGTAAAATTGCCATGAGGATACTCTCGTCTAATGGGTTATCCACATTGCTAACTTCCTGTCAGAACCTGGCGATGTAATCCTTGAGCGACTCATCTTCCTGTTAGAAAATCGTGGCCAAGTGGCAGGAGGGGGTGAGCTACCTCTTCAACACCCTATACTGGTTGAGGAACTTAGTCTGACATTCCTCCTAACTCCTTATGCCATGAGTAGGAAGACTTCTGAACCACGTCCATGGGACTTCCCCAAGCGTGGCCGGGAAGACTTGGCACTTTACTAGTGGATTGGAGGTTTGTAGGTCCATCTGGACGTTAAAAGCTTCCAAATGGCTCTAAGGATCGCTATCTCCGTTATAGAGGGGAATGTTTGAAATCTTGAATCTGCGGGGAAAGGGTTTCGTCTCAATTTGGCAAGAGAGTGGAGTTCTCTGCTCGTGGGACTCTTGGTTCCCCTGAGACACATAGTTCTTCTCCAAATGTTCCATCCTCTGGAGCAGTTCTTCAACCATCGGGTCTTGAGACTTGGACCGATGACTAGAGGTCTTTCGACTCCTCTCTTCTTGCTTACAATGAGAATGTCAGTCAGAAGTTTTATACTTCCTGCTACGCTTGCAGTTGGATGAGTCGCAGTCCATTTCATGCTCACTATTGGTCTTGTGCGAGCTCTCGCTTTGGTGTGAGCTTTCACCTTGTTGATTATCTTCCTTGTTCTCCCGAACTCGATGGACTTCAAACCTTAGCCGTGAATTGGATGAATGAAGCGAGCCAGCCCAGTGGCACTCAGTCCTGGCTTGATGTTCATGTTGTGGCCCTGGCTGATGATGTCCACTCTCAGGTGTAGCCATTTCATCCCGCCTAGGTGCACCTTAAGCATGTGCTTGAAATAGCTTATCAGAGACTGAAAATGAAGAATGTGCAATGGGGGCCCTCCTTCTAATGCCAAAATGTTGATGCCAAAATCTAGTCAACTAGTTTGAGTTCAATGTTACCCTTAACTGCAAGCAAGAGTCTGATAGGAAACAATTAAAGATGATAATAAAAGATAATAAAAGAGAAGAAGGAACAACCACACTAGGAGTTTATCGTAGTTCTGCTAAAGCCAAGTTAGCCCCTACGTCCACATTGTTCTTTGATTATCCACTAAGGGGTTTTTTTTATGGAGTATGAATACAACAACAGAGTTCTCTCATAGTGAGCAGTATTCTCTCTCAATACTGGTAGAGTTTCTGCATATATGAACTTCCTCCTGCTTTACGGTGACCTCCCCTTCTTATTTATAAAAAGAGAGAGGGTTACAAGTGTAATCTCATAAATAACAAAATGATTATTTCCGCTGCTCCGAGCATTTAATGCTTGGTGTCAGGTAATTAATATTGGGCAAATCATTGTCAGACTTTCGGGGAGCTGATGTGTAAGTTTGGAGGCTGAACTGTCAACTGGAGATGTGTGCCTTGGATTGTTTACTAGATTCCATACAAGTATCCATTTATGGTGGGTGAGCTGGAAGTTGAGTGAGCTACTGGCCTTGGGCAACTTCACTATTCTTGCCCAGACGTTCCCTTCGAGGGTGGTAGGCTTCTCGTTGAGGGGTTGAAAGCCTTCTCAGTGAGTCGCGCTCTTTGCTTGTGACATTGCGAGATGTCTTCGACTCGCACCTAACGATCCGAGATCCTCGCTCAGTGACCTCGAGCTTCGATTTGGGCCTCCATCTAAGCTAGCTGTGCCTCCTATTGGACCTCGCCTGGTGCAAGATATGCCTCCAAAAAATTCCCATAACAGTGGTGTTAATTATGATGATGAGATTTGATTTAAACTGATTAATTGCTATCTATTGTTATGATTTCTGGACGTTATAATGTGTACTTGAATTTTTTATGTTTTTATACTTGACGAGATCGTGGAATTTATCAAAATTGTTTGGTTAAAGTTATCAAAATATAATTTGAAAATTATGTAAATTTCTTTTAAAATATTATTTAAAAAAATTTTAAAAATTAATAGTCAAAGTATTTTTTTTAAATTACGTAAATCATTGCAGCAAACCTAACAAAATGCTATTTCTTCTATTGCAATTTATTTGGCCAGTGGAAGTTTGCCTATTACACACACTATTTTCTCTTCATGTTAGGGGTGGTAAAATAGATGGATATTTATAAATTTATTTAACCTATTCATTTTTGAGTCAATCTGAAGCCGTTCATAATATTTAACGGATCAAATGGATAGATGATATACTAATCCATTTAATAAAAGGTCATCAAAAATCCATCTATAGATATTCAAGACTCATTCAACTTAATTTTTATTTAAAACTTAAACTAAATGTTTTGTAAATAAAAAGTTTTATATTAAATAAAATTAAAAATCTTAAAATCCTAATATAGTTACACATGTTGGTAAACCTGACAATTGTGACCCATATCCATTTATCCATTAATATCCATCCTTATTATAACTAATCTATGTTAACTTTTGGATAATTATAAGTTGGGTCATTATTGATGCTGTTAATAAGGTCATATTGGGTCAACCCATTGATAACCATTTATCTATGTTAGCTTTTGGATAACTGTAAGTTGAGTCATTATTGATGCTATTAATAAGGTCATATTGGGTCAACCTATTGATAATCATTTATTAATTTATATTTATATTTAATATTTTAATAAGATAAAAAATACAATATATTTAGCATCTTTTGTAGGATAAAAAGAATGATATATTTAACATTTTGATATTTGTAAAAATATTGTAATTGAAATTTTTCCTAAGGGTCAGTTAATATTTATTTATGTAATATATTTAGCTTTAGTATTTTTCTATTTAAATATTAGTAATCAATTATTTATTATAGTAAAATTTCAAGTTTTTTTTGAAAGAGATGCCAATTTCAAATAAGGTATACTTTTTTTTTATTCTAGATGTTTCAAATTTTAAAGAAATGTCAATTTCATATGACATTTATTCTATTTTTATTTTTATACATATTGTATATGTAATATGTAGAAAAACTTTGAAGTGAAAAAGAGAAAGTATGATAACAAAAAAAATATTTTGTTTTTAGTTTATTAATCCTTTCTTCAATTTTGTAGTATAAATAAAATACTTTTAAAATATAACTTAAAATTTTAATAGTAAAAAATTATTTTTTAATGATAGAGTTAAAATATAATTTAGAATTTAGTAGTAAAAATTATTGTCTAACGATAGAGTTAAAATATAATTTATAATTTTAACAGTAAAAAATTATCTTTAATGGTGACAATAAAATGTAAGTATAATGGTAAGAAAAATAATTGAATAAAATAATATAAAAATAACCATTATTAAATGGATAAATTGATGGATTAAATCTAATCCTTTATATATGGGTTATAGGTCAATCCATAATCCATATAAAATTTTAATTGAGTCATAAATGAATAAATGGTTCATTATCAATCTATTTAACTGAATCCAAATCCATTCAAACCATCCATTTGACATCCATATTTCATACCATATTAATTCCTCATCTTTGTCACCTATCATTTTCTTCCATATTTTGTGTCTTCATATCTCTTATCAGTGTATGCTAATCCTCAAACCTCATGTTAAGGAAAAAAAAAAACACATAAAGAACTCAGCACCAGAAACAATGTTTCAGGAAGCAAATTATAACACAATGTATGGAGGAAAACAAGACTAAATCATAGGGAATGGAAATTTTCCATAGTAGATAAGCTCTGGCATGCTCTGGCAACATGCCATTACCAATAGAACCACATCTTTAAGGAGTGGTTCATCTATTTCTTAAAATAAAACCCCAATAATCAATTTGTAAGTTGGCAGTAATATACAAAATCCAACAAAAAAAACACTTCCCTTCTCAGAATTAAGAAAGCTTAACATGTCCATGTGTCACGGTCTGACAGTTTGATTAAGGAACGTGCGGTGCTTAGTCCTTTCACTTGACACTCAGTCATTTAGTAATTAAGAATAAACTAGTCAATCAGTTATATACTATTTTAGTTTTGAATATAATTGGCAACACCTACAATTTATATTACATCAAAGCAACTATAAGCACAAATCACAAAGCATATAAGCAATTAAATCGCATATAAAGGCAACCATGTCATTCATATTAGCAAACATGATGTGTTCATGCAATTCAAACAAATGTGGATAAATACAGCTAAAAGCGGATAAATTTCGTGGGATAATATTTTAATTGAAGAGGGCTATTTCTTTCATTCACATTTAAAAACCTTATTACAGACTCCTAAATGTGTAGGGGAAACTTGATTGTTCGGTTTGTCGCAGATGATCAAATTAAAAATTTATAAAATTGGGTTATACTACTCTACTTGTAGCATAGAGCAACATCAGGTCGAACCCAAAGATCATTTGTGGATGATATCAATCAAATTAGGAGCTGAAAATAAGGGAGGGGTTGGTAGTAACTATTAATAGAAAACTACACTAACAAAACAGAAACTAAAACAAAGATAGACAAGCGACTAGTTAAGGGAATCAACTTAAGACTAATGCATTCTTGATCACTAAATGTTCATCCAATTGTTAATAATCATAACATGGATCCCTAAAATGATTAATGAGTTTTATGCAAAACTCGGCCATAAGCAATCCATCAAAACACTAAAAGAAAAATACGGAATTCCAATGGAATATTCCAACGGATAAAATCCGTTGGAATATTCCAACGGATTTTCCAACGGAATAATATCCGTCGGAGAATTCCAACGGATTGTCCCACGGACTATATGTCCGTTGTAATATTCCAATGGATTGTCCCACAGACTATATGTCCGTTGGAATATTCCAACGGATTTTCACACGGACTATCGGTCCGTTGGTGACATTCCAACGGATTAATATGTCCG
>JANHAO010020670.1:0-12771 GCA_026873985.1 Saraca asoca | reverse complement strand
AGAAGAAATAAATGAACAAGTTTTCAAAATCACTTCTAATGTTTCAATCCAAAAATGGTACATCCCCATAAAATTAACTATTAGAGATGAATATACAATTGAAACTGTAGCCTTATTTGATACATGAGTATATCTCAATTATATTCAAAAGGGATTAATACCAACAAAATACTATAAAAAAAAAAAAACTAAAGAAGGACTTAAATCTACAAACGGATCTAAACTCTACAAAAACTATAAACTTTCAGATGTAGTTATCAAGGTTAACACCTTTTTTTCTATTAGTAAAAAATATGACTGGCAGAATAATCTTATGCTCTCAATTTATCCAGCAAATTATATCTTTCTCAGTAACTGATGAAGGTATAATAACGAAAAGCCTAAGAGAGAAAATTATTTTTCAGTTTATCAAAAAATCAGTTTGCAAAGACTTAAATCTTATTAAAATAAAAGAAAATTAAATTAATTATCTTTTTGAAGAAATTTCCAAAAAAAATAGAACAACTTTTAAAAACACCAGTTGTTCAAATGAAATAAAACCGTTAAAAATAAAATACAAACTCAAATTTGTTCTAATCTCCTAAATAATTTTTGGAAAAAGAAACAACTTATAGTAGATTTACCATATGAAAAAGAGTTTTCTGAAAAACAAATACCAACTAAGGATCATCCTACACAAATGAATCAAGAACTCTTAGAGTTCTACAAAAAAGAAATTAATGATCTCCTTAATAAATGAATCATTGGTAAAAGTAAAAGTCCTTGGTCATATCTTGCCTTCTATGTAAATAAATTGCAGAAATTAAATAAGAAACTCCAAGGTTAGTAAAAATTACAAACCTTTCAATAAAGTTTTTCAATGGATAAGGTATCTAATTCCCAATAAAAATGATTTACTCAATATGTTGCATTTTGCAAAAAAATTTTCTAAATTCCACATGAAATCGAGTTTTTGGCAAATTCAAATCAAACCCAAAAACAAGTATAAAGCAGCATTTACAATTCCATGAGAAACTCCAAGGTTAGTATAAATTACAAACCTTTCAACAAAGTTTTTCAATGGATAAGGTATTTAATTCCCAATAAAAAAGATTTACTCAATATGTTTCATTCTGCAAAATTTCTTTTCTAAATTCCACATGAAATCGAGTTTTTGGCAAATTCAAATCAAATATGAAAATAGGTATAAAACTACATTTAGAATTCTATTTGGACAATATGAATAGAATGTAATGCCTTTTGACCTAAAAAATGTGCCTTCAGAATTTTAAAAGATTATGAATGATATTTATAATCCATTTACAAAATTTATTATTGTTTATATTGATGATGTTCTTATATTTTCTGAGAACATTGATTAACATTTTAAACATTTCAATATTTTCTTAGAAATTACCCAAAGGAATGGTCTTGTTTCTTAAAATAAAATTTCTTTGTTTCAAACAAAAATTAGATTTCTTGGTCATTATATTTTCCAAGGAATTATTACTCTAGTAGAAAGAGCAATTTAGTTTGTTGATAGATTTCTTGATCAAATTATTGACAAAACTTAATTACAAAGATTTCTTGGATTTTTAAATTATATTTTTTATTTATTTCCTCAAATGTCCAATATAATTCAACCCTTGCATGAACATCTAAAATAGAATCCTCCTCCTTAGACAGATACTCATTAAAATGTTATTAGAAAAGTTAAAGCTTAAGTTAAATGTCTTCCATACTTGCATATATCTTATCCATCTACATTAAAAATTATTGAAACTGATGCATTAGATTTAAGTTATGGGGGAATTCTTAAGCAAAATAAAAATAACAAAGAGTATGTTGTTGCTTTTACTTCAAAGCATTAGAATTATGCACAATAAAACTATTTTATTATCCAAAAAGAAATTTTAACAATTATTTTATGCATTAATAAATTTCAAAGTGATCTTTTAAACAAAAAATTTATTGTTCTAGTTGATTGCAAATCAACAAAAGATGTTTTGCAAAAAGATGTCAAAAACCTGGCTTTAAAATAAATTTTTACCAGATAGCAAGCAATTTTAAGTGCTTTTGATTTTGAAATAGATTACATCAAAGGTTTTTCAAACTCTCTTACTAATTTTCTTACTCAGGAATTTTTGCAAGGAAAATAATACCACCAAAGAAAGATAAAGACAAAAATAAGGATCTATCTCCACATTCAAAAACCAAATCAAATGCCTCCTTTTCAAAAGATAAGGGCAAACAAATTTAGCATGTAGGAAAATCCTCAACCAAATACTAAAGTCCTAAAAATTATGCTTTTCTAATCCAAACTCTTCAAGCCTTGGCTTCCCAAATCCAAAAACCCCTAACTCTCGATTAAAAATCTTAGGTAGATATTGCCAAAGAAGAAGATAAGCTAGCGGCCTTAATCTTAAGCCAGTCCAAAATCTTACAAAAAATAGAAGACCTAAAAAATTAAAAAATTATTGTTGGCTCTTCTTCCAAAGCCAAACAAATTGCTTTTGTTGAAATCTAACCAACAAAAATAATTACCAAATATCATTTAAAACCAAATCCTCAAAATATAGTGCAGATGGAACCAGCTTTCTAGCAAGAATATCCAAAAATGTTTGTCAAAAAATTCTTTCCAAAAGATTGGCATTTTGCACTAGAATCTCTAAATAAACCAAGAGAGTTCTATGAGTTAATTTTGGTTGACTCTAGATAGGTGAAGATTAAATATAATAAATCTTCTACTGACCCAACCTGAATAACTCCTTCGATTTATCAAATTGAGAAAATTATTTCTTCAGCTAATTAAGAATAAAGCCCTTCTCAGAGAAAAAGGTTTATAATCCTTTGGGATCCAATTAGTTATACATATTGGGATTATCAAAAAGCCTAGTATAATACCATTCCCTTTCAAAATAAAACCTAGAAACATTCTTGATTATTTTTCTTTAACCAAAACAAGAAATATAAATTTTCAAATTGATTTTTTAGATGGTGGGATATTTATGGTCCGATTCTAGAAATTTTCCTCTGAAAATGTTAAAGAGAGATGAAATACTTTTAAATCCTGCTTTGACAATCTAAATTATGAAAAATTTTCTCTATTCCTTCAATTCTATTCAAAAATTAGTCTTTCTTGGTGTTATTTTTGGGAATACCAATATTCTAAAGAAAATCCTCACTCAAGACGGTCTATTCTCCAATGTTAGGCTTCCCTAATAAATATATATATATATATATATATATATATTGTAGAATAGTTTTGACTTTCTCTTTTACTATAAGTCTCCTTGACTCTACAAAATTTTATCCTTAATATTATCACAATCCTTTTTAAGACCAAAATCCACCTCTGCCTCCTAATCCTTTGTACATCCTCCCATACTTTGTTGTTCATCTTCATTTTGTTCATTTAATTTAATTTTTTTAACCAATTCAATAACATGAACTAAAATAGAATCCTACTCCTAAAATTTCCTCCTAATACAAGCTTTAGTTTTCTATTTCCTGTTCTTTTCCTTTCCACACTTCCCACCATGCATTTTTATTTAGACTTAATTGGTGCTACCCCCAAATAGCAAAATAGCAATAACTTGATCTAAAATTATATAACCAAATTAAAAAACAAAATATTACAATCTGAGTTGAGGTTTCATTATGTAGCTTAACATGGTTACTAGATTGCAAGGATGTAAACATAAAAGTCCTCTACAAACATATAACCTATTTAAGACTCATGCTCACACACTAAATTAGTCTTAAATTCATCATTTCCTAAACTAGAACTAAAATTGATTATTCTAATCACTCAACCCAAATTGCATTAAGCAAGTACTCCAACAAATCAGCCTTCACCCAAAATTTAAACAATGATTTAAACCCTCAAAAGACCAAAAAAAAATCTTAAAATTAATCAAAACATCTTTATAAAATAACAACCCAAAACCCTTGAATAGAACACTCAGAAATAACTTAATCCCCCTTTCCTATAGGTTCTTGTGACTTCTATTCTAGCCTCTATGAAAACTCTTGCCACTTATTCTCAGTTCACTTTTAATTGAACTAGTCTATATTAATAATAACATTCTAAATCAAACAATTCATTCACACACATGCAGAGGAGAAACAAGAAGAATGCAAAACATGATTATATCATTGTTTTCTCTTTGAAACAATACATTGCCCTTTAAAATATTGCTTAACCTTTAAACTAAAATTCAAACTAATCCAAGAAAGGATGTTTTGGCTTGTAACTGAAACCACCTTCATTTTGCATATCCATTTGCTTACAAATTTATACGAACATACTTTCATAATTATCTTGTTACATTTGAATACTTCATATCACATTTAACCAATACAATAACTGCTTATCAACCCATATAGGTTAGACTCATAATAATAGTAATTATAGCATGCACAAATATGATAATCATTCAACAATGATGAATATGGATACATTCATATATAACACATTCACACACCTACAATTAACTAACCTTTGAGTAGCAAAAGAACGGTTACAACCTTCATCCCATAGCAACCATTTAAGTATTACCTAAGAGGCATTGGATATTCGTATACTCGCATATACCATTCTTGCTCTTTGTAGCAATTTCCAAAGAGTTAGAGGGGTAAACAACTACTATTGTCTTTAGGTTAAAAGTAAGGAAGATTAAATATTACTCTAATGTTAGAGGAGGGTAACAAAGGGGTAAAAAATACAATGCTAGATTACAAATGTAGAATCCAATCAAAATGTAATAGGTGAATGCATACAAGTTTACAAAAGAAGCTTGGTAAGGCAAACTTTTTAGGAGAACCATCACAATGACTCATGAAGATGAAGGTCCATAAGAACTCCCATCAAAAGCCTCTATATCGAGACATCCTTAAGAAAAACAAGATCAGTACCTAAGTGGCATAGTTTCTATAGACAATATAATAGGGTAAAGGTAAGCAACATATATACAAAATAACTTATGGTTCAAGGATTGCAGACATTTACAACTTGTCTTGGAGTAGATATTGACATATCCTCATTCATACTTTGCGTTCTTGGTCATGTTAAGATGAACTTAATATGTCTATCCCCTTTTGGTAGTTGAAGACTCATGCACCTAGACTTTAGACCATACTCTAATGCCAATTTTGTTATACCCTAACTTTAGAGTTCAACCGGCTTAGTAAGTTGTCAAGAGACAACCTTCTACAAGCCTTACTCTTCATGATCAACTTGTAATATTAACAATGGATAATTTATAAAATAAGTTAATGAACCAGCTACTTAAGGTTCTCAATACAAACATTTATGTATTCATATTAAATAGAAGTTTCTATAAAAATTTTGACAACATTTCATCTGTTTTTTGGACATCGGGCTATCAGTGGAGGGCCACGCACCTTACCTAACACCTGCATAAATAATTTAGACTATACATAACACCATTTGACCTATAATGACACAATTTAATGAGGACCTGTTAACTTTAGGACACACATGCAATGACTAACAATTCAGTTGCCAAAAATTTTCTCCAAGCTCTAGCCTTCAATCTCTAACAAGCTAGTCTAATCCAAGAGTGGATCATCCTAAAACCTAAAAATATTTTAAGGAAATGGAGTGAGTTTCATTGAAACTCAGTGAGTGAGCAATTTATATAAAAAATATGATATATATCAAAGTACATGTCATCTAAAATCTCATTGCACAAAACATTAAACTTAACTTTCCCTAACCTTTCAAAGTAAAAAAATGTGTCTTTTTGAATTGGAGAATATCATATGTATAAAAACATTCAATTGCATTCAACAAATTAAATTCTACAAGGATTTCTACACCCCAATGTGACCGAATGGTTCCACCATGATAACACAACTATTAAAAAAAAAAAAGGCATATCCTTGGCTATAATCATTTTCATAGTCAAATAAAACATGTGCAGTTCCTTTTTTGAACTTCCAAGTAACTTCCCATTTTATTCATATTAATTTGATATCCTCCATTTCTCCTTGTTACTCCACTATTTTACTTCACCTTGTCACTCTATCATGTTAATGGCTATATACAATGATTATCATTTTAAGTCACTTGTAAGTTACTTGAATAATTCCTATGGGAATCCACACCTTTATTCAATTACACACAATCAAACAATGGTATCAAGCAATAATTTAACAATTAAACATACACATGATAACCGGTTTCATTCTTTTACTAGTTTTATAGATATCACTACATGTGATACCTATTTATTCCTAGTTACATCCTATAGCCTAGCATTAACCATAACTTAGTTATCTACTTCATATACCTAAATTCAAACAATAAGAATAATTTTGTTAAGAAAATTGCTCTCGGGGTCTAATGCTTAAGTGCAATACCTCAAAGAATGAAACAAAATAATTAATTTACTCTCTCCTCTTCTCTTTTTTTTTTTGTTTAATGATTACTCGAATGATTGAATAAATCAAACACTTGAAACTCTCACAACGAACTTATAAATTACCAAATAAAATTGTTTAACAAAATTTCTTCAAGATGAGATCTCACAAATCTCATACTTATAAATTTTAGTTACTTGTTATTCACAAGGAAATTTTTTTTAATAGTTGTTAAATAAAAACTTGGGCATTGTAGCTTTGTATAAAAGGAAAAAGGAAAAAGAAGTTAATCATTTGTTATGCACAAACTAAGTAACAAAAAAGAAAGAAAAAGGGAAAAGTGAACTATAAACCTTTAGAGTAAGTTAGAGTAGAATGAAACTAAGCAACAAAAGAAAATAGAAAACAGAAAAATAAATACATTTAGAGCAAGTTAGAGCAAATTAAGACTTAAGGAGAAGCACTGACTTTTTATAATGCACAGAGACTTTAGACGTTAGTTAATATGTTGGAATCGACATATAATATCATATATTTATATTAGTTTTTATTACAAAACCAACGTCTAATCTATACCTTTTTATATTCCTAAGTTTTTTTAAATTATTTTTATCCATTTACATTGGTTTTTAATAAAAATCGATGTCTCTTTCATATAAAAATAAACGAATCGAATTTATTTTGATTTGACTTACAATTCCATAGTCTAGGAAGCAGAAAATTAATTGTAATATTGTTATATCAGTAAATTAGTTGTATGTAAATAACTTAATTAAGAATTCAATTGATAAATTAATTAAAAAAATTATTTGACTATAATCAAATAAGACATGAATTATATTATAATAAAGTTTATTTAAGTATAATCAAATAATAATTTAATTGATAAATTAATAAAAATTTTTGATGGCTAAAGAACAGAGATTTTAAATATGGTTTAAACAAAATGGTACCAAAAGTACATCCGTTCATAAACTCAAATTGATATCAAACGTAATAATGAGTTTAGATAATGGTTGTTTAATGGAAATTGATATTGTAATTTTTCTCATATTTACAAAAATATCACTGCACTTATATATATGTCGATTTACCTTTCATCCAAGGTCTATTTAATAACATCATTTTCCATGATGATTTAATCAACGACCTTTTTCCCTTTGGAGTCAAAATTATTGGCAGAAATCACTAGTTTTTTTTTTTGTAATGATTGATATCAAACTATTGGTACCATCAATATCATCTATGTTGTTTTTCATTTTTCAAATCAAAATCAAGATTATGTCTTAATTGTTGTAAATAATCACTTTAAGAGAGAATGACTCTTGTGTAATTTTGTTTATAAATCATGGCAAGACAATTCATATAATGCCCATAATAAAAATATAATTGTAATTGTGAATAAAAATATTTGAAAGATTATGACTTAGAAAAAATTAAAAAGAAAAATTTTATAACCTATATTTAATTTTAGTAATAAATTAAATTGATCATAGTAAAAGTTTTAATAATAGAATCAAATTATTTATATAATATATTTAATTATTATGAAACTAATCTTGTGATTTTCAACAATCATGTAATAAAGGCAAAGGTTATTTCTGGAAGTAACATTGGAGATGTATTCTACATTCACAAATGTTGATAATGTGTTCTGACTCAAGGTTGCTTTTTAAATTCCAAAGAAGATAATTTGTAATTTTTATTTATTTCACAATGACTATGTTGTAGGGGAAATTTGGCACTATGAAGTGGATTGGCAGAAGCCCAAGTCTAGCAATAGGGATGAGTTCACCAAATCACGAAGTCATTGCGCAAGGACTTCAGCTTGGTAAAGATCCGAGCTAGCTCATTGAACAAGCTCGAAGTCGAGAACCAATAGCAGTCTCAACTCTCTAGGACAAAGTTTTACACAGCTAAAAGCTCACTGAGGTTGAGCATAAGGCCAACAGGCAACTTGCACTGCCATTTTACAAAGCACAACCATTAGGCCCCATATGCAGAAAGCAACCTGCAGAAGTCAGTTCACAGTGCTCTAGGCAGTCTTGTACATTTAATATTTGATGTAATAGATGTACAGTTTATTTAGTTCCATTTGTACCCTTTTATGCTTCTATAAATGGGGGGTTGGAACCTTTATATAGTAGGTGTTATCAGTAGAATTCGACACTACAAAGTGGGCTGCCAAAAGCCCAGAAGGAGCCGAGTTTGGTGAAAGAAACAAGCATGGCGAACCACGAGGTTGCTATGAAAAAAGCCCCAGCTCGTCAAAGATCCAAGCTCGCTGGTTGAACAAGCTTGAGGCCGTGAATCAGTAGTCTCAGTGTGTGAGCTCCAGCTCGCTAGGATGAAGTCTTACCCAGCTAGAAGCCCACTAAGGTCGAGCATAAGGCCACCAGGCAACTTGCACCGTCATTTTGCAAAATACAACCATCAGGTCCTACATGCAGAAAGCAGCCTGCAAAAGCCAATTTGCAGTGCTCTAGGCAATCTTGTACATTTAATATTTGATGTAAAAGATATACAATTTACTTAGTTCTATTTGTACCCCTCCATGCTTCTATAAATGGGGGGCTAGGACTATTGTATAGTAGGTAAGAAAAGAGATGAGTAAAAACTCTGTCAGAAACCATAGCCAAAACTTTGTAAAAATTCCTTCGGATTAATAAAACATCCCCATGGACGTAGGGTCCGGTACTATCCGGATTTAACTGAACCATGTTAAACATTCGTGCTTCAACCTTTCTCCTTCTTCCTTTTCCCGCCGTCTCCCATTACTCATCGTCTCAACAATCAGGAAACAACTTGGATCCCGAAAGAACCCCATTCATTGGTCGGATTTAGATATAATCGAAATCCACCATCAACAGACTATTAATAAAAGTCAAGACCAATCTCTTAACTATGTTAGCTTATATTTGTCTAGACCAGTATTTAGCCATGATCAATTATACGTTGTATTGTTCAAAGTTAAAAGGACAAGCATATTGAAAATATTGATATGTAATACTAATGGAATACCAATGAATCGAATTGAAAATGTTTATAGGAAAAATTTTTTTTTTAAGAATTTACGATGACGATGAAGTTAAATGTACATTCAATTATTTGTATTTATTTCAATTTTTTTACAATTATATTACAATTTATAATATTGAGAATCACTTCCTTTTATTTATTTATTTATTTTACCTTTCACTACATTGAATCAACACTTTCACATTATCAAAAAAACACATTTGAACATATTATATAAAATAATTTATATAAATTATTCATATTTAGTTAAATAATATAGATTACATCATTTATGTAACAATTCATTCTTTTTCTTTGGACTCATACATTGCACGAGTATTACACTAGTTTTAATTAAAAATTATACTATCCAACTCAATTCTATATGTAAGTTGGTCAAATATAAGAAGTTAAAAAAATAATGGAATTAATAAGGGATTAAACATCTGATAGTTTTGTCAAAATATATTTAATACATGATGTTACCAGAGTAAAAAAATAACTTCATCTTTGAAATAATATATATTATTTTTTTATCACATTTTTATTGATAATATTTAATGATAATAAAATGTTTTTATTATTTTAATATTTTATAATTATAAATATAAATAAATAAAATTATTTTTAAAAGATGTTGCATGTAACAAATGAGGTAGCTGAATATACCAAATGCATATTGGACACCATTTTCAAAATATTGTGGCCTTCCCGTGGCTCGTACTTAATCCCAAAGCCCCATAGGTTATGAGGTGATAAATCATAACTAATTTGAAAATTATGGGTTATAAAATCATGACTGTATATGAGTTATTATGTTTTTAATCCGTGATACATAATCTAACTTGTATTCGTCTAAAAAAATTCCTAGATAAGATTTTTGCTCCGGGACTTAATAATTAAAAAGTACTTAATGACATATATTTCAACGAATGACTTTCAAAATAATGCATAAACCCTTTTGGCACATAAATTTGTTTAGAGCCATGGCTGAAACTTTATTCTCAAGTCAGATATAGGACAGACGATCAATTAGAAAAAGGATTTAGATGCCACTATTTTGTTAAGTTAGAGAGATTGAGGGATATATAAAAAAAAGGATTGAATTCCATTTTTTTTTTTGAGTTTTATTATATATAAAAAAAGGTTGAGTCCCACTTCACATAACACGAACGTGGGAAAAGGGGAAAAAGAAAGAAAGAAAGAAAGAAAGAAAGAAAGAAAGAAGAGAATCTAGGAAGCAACCTCAAATCATGAATGGTGTGGCTGAGAATGATGACATTGGCATCTCCATGAAAACCTTACTGAAAAATTAAATTACCGAAAAGGTTAGTGAATAGACATAAAAGTAATTTTGTGAGATCTAAAAAAAAAAAAAAAAACGAAGCAATAGGTGAAGGGCTCACAAGAAGCTGCGTTTATTGCGATGGCCGGACGACTTCTTGTCAGATTTCCGATTAACTTTGTTGCTGTGGTTCTGAGCGACATCATCCTCCACGATTGAGGAAAGCACTGGCTGCCACCGCGATAAGCTGTAGCGGCGCGCTCCGTTGCGCTCGAGTCGGTCGGAACAATCGGAAGCATCAAGAGGAACACGGTGGCTGTCGTCAGAGGAAGGTGGCGCCTTGGATGACGAAGTGCCGTAACACGATCGTAGCTGGTAGAAGAACATCATTGCTTTGTGCTTGTGAAATCAATGCGCTTTGATCTGTTAAAGAAGGCTGCGGGGGGAGCGGTTTCAGTGTTGGGGTGGCGTTGCTTTTCTGTTATTAATAACGGCTGGGAGTGTGTATGCACCGTGCGTTTTGAGCGTTTGTCCGTAACGCAAACAGGTTTGTTGATTTTTGTCGTTTATCTCCTCGAATTCGGCTCCTCTTCAGCGATCCTGCAGTTTTAAGCTTACAAATTCATTTACCCCTTTTGCGTAGGAAAGAAAAAAATAGAGGAAAGAAAATAGGTAAAAAGAAAAGGAGAAGAAAAGAAATTATAATTTTGTTGATTGGTTGAAAAGAAAATATAACTTTGTTGATTAGTTAAAAAGAAAATTAGAGGAAAGAAAAAAGAAAAAAAATACTTTAAAAACTTAATTTATTTGTGTAAACTAATGTAGTTTTTGCATTTTTTTTTTAGATTTTACATCTTTATTTTACACACTAAATATGTCATTACACCAATTTGATGTCAAAAAATTCTGACTACACAAATCTGATATATTGTTACAGTTCTCACTTAGCATGCTCAGTTGGTATCAGTATGCAATTGCCAACTTTGATTCTTATAAGAGGAAGTTGAGTTGCCAAGAAGACAAAGGTGAATCTCTCGAATTCATGGCCTTCCATTTTTGCCTCACCATCAAGCATCATCTTATCAGTTTAATTGCTGCACTTGGATGCTGCATTCAAACAATGCCTTATATCTACCACCACTTCTCTGTATCAACAAATTTTGGTGTAAAATGCTACAGATTTTACATCTAACTTGGCCATCATTACATCATATTGAAAAGTAAATAGCAAGAGAGCTCACAAAAGCAGTTGATAGTAGTTGATACTGGCACTATATATTTACCATAGTAGTGGTGATAGCCACAAAGATTACAATAAGACACAAACCAAATACTTGGCCTAATAAATATGATTGGTGTTTTAAAAACCAATACTTGTAATTTTACATATGGATGCTGCAACACAATGCCATTAACATCAGATACAACTATGGGACATGATAATACCTAAATGAATTGAGCTTATATTAATTGCAAATTCCAGAATGGAAAGCTCTGAGAGAGAGAGAGAGAGAGAGAGAGATAAAAGGAGATAAATACTCTCAAAACTTGTTCCAGTTTAGTGTTTGTCAACTGTGAATCTTAACTCCAACATTGTCATATTCAAACCATAAAGATTTATCAATGACATCAAACATTACATTCAACAAATTCAAGCGAAAGTTTTCAACCAGAATCACATACCAATTAAAATCATGAAAGCAGTTAGTGTTATTTGACAAAAAAAGGAGTACAATTTGCTTTTCCCTCTCAGTAGTAGTCACCACCTAGGTGACAAAAAAGTTCTATACCCCATGAAATAAAGAACCCATTATGAAAGCCTTATTATTTGTTAAAGAAAAGGTTACAATAAAAATTAAAGGGATTCAAAACTAATGAATAAACCAGAATCATCCTAGAATTCTTTTATTATTAAAGCAAAAAAATTACAAATATTATCTAACAATAGCTCGTACAAGGCAAATATACAAAGCTACAACCAGAATGACAGCAGAAAATTTTCTTTCCACTCTTTTTCCTGTTGGTACCAAAAGAATAAAAAGAAGAATTTTGGAGAAGAATATGAGAAAAGAGAAATTTATTGATCACAACTTTAACCCCAA
>JANHAO010020669.1:0-12775 GCA_026873985.1 Saraca asoca | reverse complement strand
TTTATAAATATATACATATTTGAATCCATCTAAAGGATTCTATTGATATTTTATTGCCTATGCCAAAACAATATTATATATATATATATATATATATATATACTAAGTTGGTGCAAAAATACATCCCTTTGTTAGGCCTCCAAAAATAAAATACAACTCATAAAGAAAATAATTACATGATTAAATATTCTTACTATATTAATCTACATAATAATAAAATAGGGATATCGCACTTTCTGTATATATATGACATTATTTTGGAACACTCATACATACTCAAGATAGGCATTTAAAAAAATATTAATAATTCTAAAGCATTCATTCATCTCAAAGATATAAAAAATATCATTATTTAATCACATAGAGAAAAACATTTTAAAGTATATACAAAAATAATCAAACAACGAACACATCATAAAATAAACATATTTCCATAAAAAAAATTCTTTAGAGGAAAATATTTTTCCAAAATAAAATAAATAAATTCATTTAACAATTAATTGAAATATTTAAAAACAAATTTCAAATAAATATTGTAATATAAAAATTGATGAATATGCATATAGATAGAAAAACATATTTTCTAGAAAAATAAAAAATTTTACTCAACAAATAAATGAAATCTTTGAAAGCAAATTTCAAATAAAATGCATATAGGTAAAAAAAAAATCATATTTTCTGGAAAAGTAATTTTCATTTAACAAATAAATGAATAATATTATTGAAAAAATAATTTTGAATAAAATATGCAACATGAAAATTAATGAGCATATCAAATTAAAAATACATCTATCTAGAAAAAAATATTTTCTAGAAATTTTTTATTCAAAATATAAATGAAATATTTAAAAATTAATTTCAAATAAAAGATATAATATAGAAATTAATGTGTACATCAAAACAAAAAAGTAGTTATCTAAAAAAAAACATATGTTATAGATAAAAATCGGCCTTGAAGAACAAGCAAACAAGGGTCCAGCAAACGCCAAGATTGTCCAGCTCACTGAAGACATCTAGCGGGCATCACCTCGCACATTGTTGACAGGTGATGTAGCGAGAACACAAGAACCTCACCAGCTAAGCGACCATATTGTTCGAGCTCGTAGTAGTACCGAACTCACTGAGCAAGCTTTGATAGCGACCCCTTGGGCTAAGAATCTCTATTTGGGAAGGCAAACACCTTGCTCAGCCATGAGTTCAGCAAAGCTGAGTGCTAGACAGACTCATGCTAGCTTGTAGCCAATAAGAGGGGCCCACCCCTCAAAAAATAGCCTGCAATAGTTGGATTACAGGATTTCCTCTGTCTTTTACATTTATTTCTTAATGTAACAGAATTATAGCCTATAATCATTACCTGTAACCCCTCCTTCCCCTATAAATAGGAACTCATTGTTAGAAGAGAAGGAGGTCGGAAAAAAGAACAGTAAGCAAACACTTTGTAAACACTTTCCAGCATAATAAAACTCTGCCATGGACATAAGGTCTGGTACCACCCGGATTTAGTCAAACCACGTTAAAACACTGTCTTGTTCTATCCTTCTTCTTCTGCCTTCACACTCACACTTCAGAAGATAGCCTTGGGTCCAAAGAATTCATCTCCGTTGGCTAGAGTTTGGGTTCTCCACCTGAACCAAATTCCAATGTCAACATTTTAGCGTCATTTGTGGGAACCCATTTGCTTTCTGAAGTGCTCCTTTTAACTTTGCAATGGCGAGAAGAAGGACCACAAGGAGTTCAAACACCCTAGTTGCATAGCCGGCAGACATTCCCACTGCCGAAGTTCATTGCCAGCAAAATGACTCCTTAAGAGTAGGAGAGACATAAGCATCTCCCCAACCTCAATAAGCACTTGAAGGTATGGTGAAAGAGTTGGTTAAAACCATGAAAGCACTAGCACAGGCACAAGCCCAAGGTGCACAAAGACAAGAAAAAATCATGACACAACTCTAGTAACTCCGTAAAGAAGCCTGGAAAGAAACTCATGAAGATCGCATTGGTTAACGATTGGGGGGATCACAACAAGCAGGAAGCTTTGCCCCTCAACCCAAACTATGGGATTGAATAATGGAGGAAGTCCTCCAAAGGATAAAATAGTTAGAAGAGTGCCCACGACCTTAAAGTAACCAACCTTGGTATGAGGTAAGTTCACCATTTTTTGTGGAGATCGAAATGCAACCCCTCCCGTAGAAACTCAAAGTGCTCGCGACCGCTGTTTGATAGGAATAGTGACTCGAGTGACCATTTGGATGCGTTTAATATCCAAATGGACCTTCAAACAATTGACCCTCTGGTAAAATACCGTGTCTTCCCAACCACATTAGGAGGGATACCTTAGACATGGTTCAGAAACCTCCTGGCTCGTAGTGTTAATAATTGGGAAGAATGCTAAAAGAAATTTGTTGATCAATACTGGGCACTAAAAAGGCAGATTGCGCCTCCTTGCCACCTCGTAATGATATTTCAGTGTAAGAGTGAATCGCTAAAAGATTATATAGCCAGGTTTAAGGCATGAAGACAACTTCATGGAAAACCCATCAGAGGAAAGCATCTTAATAGCGATTTCAGCAGGACTCCGCAAGGACGGAAAGCTATACAAAAGCCTCTATAAATCCCTAGCTTGAGACCTTGCCAAATTTTACAAGAGAGCTACTAAGCAAATAAGATGGGAAGAAAATTTCGGGGCTAAAGAGCCTAAGCAAATAACAGATAGCAGTGGTCCTAACATAAGTAAAAAGAGGGGGGATGAGAGTCACAGTCAAGACCCCAGTTCTCAACTCATGAAAGCTACAGAAAGCTACACCATCCTATCAAACACATAGGATATTATCTTTACCACAGAAAGGCATAATGAAGACTTTGAGAGGCCTAGGACAATAAGAGCCTCCATCAAGTCCAGAGATCCAAGTAGATTCTATGCTTATCACTATAAGGTCGGACATACCACCTTAGAATGTTAGGCACTAAAAGATGCCATAGAAGACCTCATCAGAAGGGGCCGATTACATGATTATGTGGTGAGGCCACCAGAATAGCAAGCTCAACAAACCCAGCGGAACCTGGCCAAGAGCCAGAGCCTTCCATCAAAACCATATTCTAATCCTGTAACATTCTTATGAGCTTTACTATGATTTTAAAACCTTTGTATGAGTTATCTAGAGGAATGCTATTTGAAAAGAATCACTTTACGATTGAACCTATCGAATTCATAGTCGATTGGCCAAAACTCAGAAACACTACCTACCTAGCAACAAGCTAACGAAAACAAAACCAAGGTGAGATTGCCTAAGAGCCTACCTTGCAACGAAAACTCACCCGAGGGCGAGACGGCCTAAGAGCCTACCTCATGACAATGAAAACAAAATCGAGGGTGAGATGGTCTAAGAGCCTACCTCACAATGAAAATTCATTCGAGGGTGAGACGGCCTAAGAGCCTACCTCGCGACAACAAAAACAAAATCAAGGGTGAGACAGCCTAAAAGCCTACCTCACAACAAAAACTCATCGGAGGGTGAGATGGCCTAAGAGCCTACCTCGCAACAAAAATTCATCCAAGGGTGAGACGGCTTAAGAGCCTACCTCACAACAATGAAAACAAAATCGTGGGTGAGGAGGCCTAAGAGCTTACCTTACAACGAAAACTCATCCGAGGGTGAGATGGCCAAAAAGCCTACCTCGCAACAATGAAAACAAAATCGAGGGTAAGATGGCCTAAGAGCCTACCTCGCAACAAAAACTTATCCGAGGGTGAGACGGCCTAAGAGCCTACCTCGTAACGAAAACAAAACCAAAGGTAAGATGGCCTAAGAGCCTACCTTAGTGGCATACTTAAACCCTATAACAAGCTAACGAGCCCATCACGACATGAAGGTGCTAGAGTAAATTTGTTGTAGCTCTCATGCAACTAAATATTCACAGCTAGCATGCAGCCAGAAGATCTCAGCTCACATGCGATTCCTCATTAGGCACAACTCACATGTGACCTAGTTTTTGCTTGCCAAAGGCGATTGAATCATGAAAAATTAAAGAGTTAAAGACATGGCTGATTGGTCAAAAAGATGTTTCATCAATCTATTAAGATTTACATACAGTTATGCACAGAGCTTCCCTTATAATATTCAAGAGCTAAGCAGGAAAGCTCACACATTAAAAGGGCCTCATCTAGCGAGGTAAAATTACATCAGGAGATTCAAAGTGCAAAGGCAAAAGGCAAAAAGCCTAATACTATCATTCCGACAAGAAAGCAGAGAGTCGACTATCGAAAGATGAACTCCCACCAGCAGGAAGACTAGCAACTCCACTCCTGCAGTCTTCCCATCCCCAATTGGCGATTCCTCCTGGACCAGACTTGTGTAATTCAAAAAGGCACCAAGAGCCTGGCTGGTGGTGCTAGATTCTATGGAAGGACCCAGGGGAGGTAATCTAAGATTTGCACAAGACTCCCCAGGAGCTTACAAGATGAACCCTACGGGGAGGTTACGTGCAACAAGCCATCCATACCTTTAAGCATTCTACAACAAACCATCCATGCCTCAAGAAGCTCCACTGGAAGCCAAGTTATCAAAAATGCTGGGGGCTCAACAGACTCCTCCATCAAACTCTTTTGCAAAGAAGGAAGAAGACCCTCAGGGTATAAAAAGACCAGCCCGATCCACCAAAAAATCCAAAAGATATCTGGCTAATCTTAATCAAACAGACTAAAGCAAGCAAAAGTGCCACACCAATAGCTAGAATTTACGAATAGGAAAAAGCATGGTTTGAAGTAGAGTGAAAACATAGAAAAGAAAACTGAAGCAACAATTCAGTTAGGCAAAGACTTTGACCAAAAATATAGACAAAGCCTCAGAAACATCGTGACTCCAGTCTGCAAAACGAACTGAGAGTTAGGAGGCTTATGTTATGGGTAAAAATTGGCCTTAAAGAGCAAGCCAACAAGGGTCCAACAAACGCCAAGATTGTCTAGCTCATGAAGACGTCCAGTGGACATCACCTCGCACATCGCTAATAGGTGATGTAGCGAGAACATGAGAACCTTGCCTCGCTGAGCGACCATACCGTTCGAGCTCGTAGTAGTCCCAAACTCACTGAGTGAGCTCTGATAGCGACCCCTCGGGTTAAGAATCTCTATTTGGGAAGGCAAACACCTCGCTCAGCCACGAGCTCGACAAAGTCGAGTGCTAGATAGACTCATGCTAGCTCGCAACTGACAAGAGGGGCTCACCCCACAAAAAGTAGCCTGTAATATCCAGATTGCAGGATTTCCTCTGTCTTTTACATTTATTTCTTGATGTAATAGAATTGTAGCCTATAATCATTACCTGTAACCCCTCCTTCCCCTATAAATAGGAACTCATTCTTAGAAGAGGGGGAGGCTAGAGAAAAGAACAGTAAGCAAACACTTTGTAAACACTTTCCAGTATAATAAAACTCCACCGTGGACGTAGGGTCCGGTATCGTCTGAATTTAGCCAAACCACGTTAAAAAACTATCCTGTTCTATCCTTCTTCTTCTCCCTTCACACTCATGCTTTAGAGGATAGCCTTGGGTCCAGAGACTTCATCTCCACTGGTTGGAGTTTGGGCTCTCTGCGTGAACCAAATTCCAACGTCAACAACATATTTTTCTAGAAACAAACAACAAAAAATTATTTATTTCCCATTTAACAAATAAATGGATTATTTGATAACTAAATTCAAATAAAGAATGAAAATACAAATTAATTTATAAAATAAAATTTTTTTTTGCAATAATAATAACAAATATTATTATATAACCAAAAAAAACACATGGTTTCTCTATCTTTTTTTTTTTTAGAATTTTCACCTTCTATATGTATAAAAACTAATTTTACAACATATAAAAAGATAAAACAATCCAAAAATTAATTATAGAAAAAGTTCTAAAAAATATTCCAGTAGAAAGAGATTTTTGTCAAGTAAGAAACAAAAAGTTCAATTTTCTTGTATGTATGTTTTATGTTCTATATCAATGTTGTGCATGTAAATCAATATGAAAAGCATGGAAAACATGCCAAAAAAAAAAACACATGTAGCACATGTGTCATGCCCTGATCCTTGGCAAGTGACTAGCATAGAGGGTCACTAATAGGAAATCTCCTATAAGCCTACCAATGCAATAACCTTCCAGATGGGACATAACTCTAACATGAAATAATTCTAGATAGATACATTTATCAAATAATTCATTAGATTTCTAATTAAAATCCGGTAGAATTTCTTCTTTTTTTTTGGATCTTAGGGCACTAGTCTAGTATAATAGACAAGAGCTTTACGCCCTACAAACAACTTGTACAATAAAAGTCAAGACTACAGAAACTTAGACAACATAATATATATAACCTATTGGACAACAACCAGATCAGACACATGCACATCAACTATACCAACTACTAAAAATCACACCATCAATATACCTTTAAGCTCTGCAAAAAGGGATCTACTCAATCAAGGAGCAGGATCTGAACCAAACGGATGAGGGTGAATGGTGGGGGTCACTTCAAGGTCTGAAAAATAGCAAAGAAAACAAAGTGAGTTTCACGGAAACCCAGTGAGTAGATAATCTCTTGGAAAACCAAAATTTAGTTTCCAATTTATATTCAAAATTTAAGTAGAGAAACATATATTTGTGAGGATATAAACAATAGTTTTAAAAATAGTTTGAAAGCTCAGAAGCTTTAGTTTATCAAAGAAATCAAGACAATAAATATAATAATCACTAAGTTAAAATATGAAGTAGAGTATAACATAATGAGAAATATTCATCATGATATAAGAAAATCATTAAGATCTAATGAAATTTTCAAATACTCATGTATCAAGAAAATTCTGGATTTTCTAAGTGCAATTGGAATCCAAAGGATAATTCTTAAAGGTAACCATACTTAACAGATAATAGATATCGCCATACACCTTATGCTACTATAAGATATACTCCCTTTATTCCTCTAATAGACATAATTCTAATCATAAGTGCACTTGGAAGTTCTCTAAAGGAATTTCCAATGGATTCATGTTTTCAAAAAAAGAAAAAAAACAACCAATCAACAACATATGTCATAATACCATATGTATTCAGAAATAAGGAGCAGATTTCAATTAGTTCATAAATTCAATGATCAAAAGATGTTATTAATCGTTCCATGTAACTAAAAGTTCAAAAATATTGGAAATCCAATATAATGAAATGATTCAATCATTAGTTAAGCAGTATTTAACGTAAGAAGAAAAAGTATGCTATAATGATTCATTTTCATATATGCAAGGTAGACTACCTTTAATATTCTAGTTATTTAGAAATTGCAATATTCTAGGTAACAAAATTAATTTTTGTAATAAGAGATTTATAAAAAGAGTAGGATTTAAGTTTTGTAATAAGAGATTTATAAAAAGAGTAGGATTATCTACTCATCTCATAATCACATACTATTCCTCTTGGATTCCAAAATGGTCAAGGTAGATAACTCCTTAAATCCTCCTTATTTTTTGGCCACTAACATAATTAATTACTAAAATTAGTGTGTAATTATCCTAAATAATTGTCCACTTACTACAAACCATTCAAGTCAAATTAAATTTATTCAAGTCTTTAAGGAAGTCTACCCAAAATTCTTGAACTAAATAGGACATGCTTTTCTTTACTTTCAATTTGACAAATTTAAAGAAACATAGGCAGATTAGTGTTAAACCTTTGGTGGGTTAGTATGAGTTGCAAATAATAATAATAATAATAATAATAATAATAATAAAATTTGTCATCAAACAGCCCAATGCTGTCTTTGATGGCTCAGCCAAACTGCTTGGCCCTATAGGGCAATAGGGTAGCAGCAGAATCCCTCACTTGGTTTCACTATGGTCCCAGTCTTCCTCTAAAAATGGCTTCGGTGGACGGCGTGACCATGAAGTTTACTTGAGTAGGGGAAACAATGCCGCTAAGGTGGTTGCTCGAGCATGAACCATAGTGTTAAGGTGGCTTCAAGTGGAAAGTGGCTCTGGCAGTAGGTGCAGCAGGACTAGCATGCCCGATGAGCACCCAGTAGTACTCCGGTAGGACACAGAGCTACGAGCTAAAGTTGAGGTAGAAGTGAGCCGAAGCTCTCATTGAAAAATAGACTAAGGACAGGAAATGAACAGTGAGGGTTGACCAATGCTAAACAGCTACAGCTTAGAGGTGGAGTGATCGCACGGCCAGCCTGAATTGCAGAACAGTCTGGAGTAACGATTCTATGGTTGGAGCTAATCAGATAGCTTCGGAAGGAGATGATCATCAGAAACTGTCTTGCCACTGAGCTAGGAAGCTGTCAGAAAGAAGAAGTAGCTGGTAGCAATTTGTAGGGCTTATCAAAAAAAGAGGAAAGAAGAAAAGAAGAAAGAAAAGAAAGAGGAGCTCTGGCGATGCAAAAGAAGCCTAGCACTGAAGAAAAAAGAAAAAGCAAAAGCTGATTTCGAGGAGAAAGAAGGTAGAATGGCCTTTTGCGCCAGAAAAAGAAAAAGAAAAGAGGGAAAAAGGGAAAAAAAGAAAAGGAAAGAAAAAAAGAAAAAAAAGAATAGGGCAAATTGCATTTTAACCCTAAAATTTTAAATTTACTCAAATATACCCTTTTCTAGAATTTTTCTTTTTAAGGTGTTACAACATATAGGTGAAAATAAGTCAATAATGACTTTGATACCACTATTAGTATATTTCTTAAATTTAGAATTCAATGGTTACCTCTTGCACCTTTTAGATCCTATAAAAGAAGCTCTATTACTTTGGCCGCTTAGATCATGATTCACTTGCACATGAACTCACCCACATTTTTTATCTTCAAATCTGCTTCAGATATATAATCATGAACAAATGCCTTTTTTGGTGGCTGTAGAGTAGCTACTAGAGTCCTCTACAATAGAAATTACACATCTTAAGTCCCATGGGCCATAAATGGTGCCTTTAAAAGTAAAACAATAAGGAGAAGAGGCGAAAAACTCATGTTTTTCATAGTGGTAAAGGAGAACACAAATTTTCTCTAATTTTTCTAAATATTTTGCTTTACTTAAAAGTAAGTTTTAGATCTCATCTCAATTAGTTCAAAATACCTAATTTAAGGAATAATTATCTACAAAATCAATTTGTAAATAATATGCTTATCAAATATCAATTAACAACCATCATAAATCCATGTAAGATTAATTTCTTTATTCATCTTAATTAATTATTTAAATAAATTATATAATTAAAGCATAATAGGATTAAAAATAGTCTCATGTAACATGTCTATGTGAACGCAACACTTGTCATGCAACAGATATCTTTAAATATTAGATTGGGCCGACTATATAGCTTACGAAGTTTATGTACATTATAAGATTGTCCAAAGGAAGAAGAATGGGCATTGGAGTAAAGTAATGGAAAATATTTTAAGGCTCAACTCAAGAAGAAATAAGAAAGAAATACAAGAAATAAGAAATGCTCCAAGTATTAAAACATTGAAAGATTGAAGTTGTGCAAGTTTGAAAGCATTAACAAATCCTAAGGACTTCAATGGATATTGTTTTTCCTTTTAGGCTTAGACTTTCTTATAGAATTTTCCATCATATAGACCTTAAACATATTTTCAATTTCTTAACTAACTAAAATTATTTTAAAAAGATAGCCTACAATCATATTTTCATAAGATAGTCTTGGTGAGACTCCAAAGCAAATAAAATATGGATTTTGGTTTTTTTAATTTTGACATTTAGTCAGTCTTTTAATCATATCTCACAAAATACTTGTGATTTAATTATGAAATTTGCTTTGTATGAAACTATACTCAAAGATTTTTCCATGGACAGGTCATTTGATCGAAGTGAACAAGATATGAAAAAGTTATAGCTTTTCAATTGAAGCTTAAACATCAGTTTTTCATAATAAAGTTTTTCTAACCTTTACTCATTATTTTTATAATATCTCAAAAACTATATAGTATGTGAGCATTAAATTAGTTTTATTTAAAAGTAGACTAAAATATCTCTCCAATGATTGGTCATTTGCTTAAAATGAGCCTTGAAATAAAGAAGTTATAAGTTTTCAAGGTTAAGCATGCAGTCTTGTCTTTGAGAATTAATTCTGGAATAAATTCTTGTCAAACGAAAAGTTAGCATTTTCAGCTGGAATCTATTCCTAACTTCAGAATTCATGAGAATCAATATCTATTCCTATGTTATGATATGAATTATAGTGGCTAGTTTTCATCTAGAAGTGTCCTAAATAGCTATAAAACATTATGGATTTCTTTTATAATCTAAGAATCATTAAATACAACACATAGAAAGCCTAAACTCCATAGTTTATCATCTATTACTCTTTTTTCATCAAAACCAATATTTGATCTCTTCATTGTGAAATTTTTCTACTCTAGTTGTTTCATCTACTCTTTAAGAGAGTTTTTGTGATTTATTTATCATCTAAATCTTCCTGTGAATGGTAAAGGTGATGAATCTCTTTAAATTTGTAAAAAATGGTGAGGTATCCCTTTGGAAAACACTTTGAGGCTGAGGCATCCCTTAAGAATTCTTTGAAAGGGGGTATCCCCTGTAAAAAGTAATTTGCTCAAGGAAGAGTAAAGAGATTTTAAGGCTTTGATATATACAATTTATATACATTTTATATCACTTTTATACTTATTCTTTTGTCATGTTTATATGCTAAATTAGATACTTGTGATTAGTTTTTTGATTTGGTTAGTTTTGGAGCTTAATTGGATTAATTTGATAATTTTATATGATTTCAAATTTTTAAGTGTATATGGAGGTATGGAGTTTAGTTTTGGGTATTTCTTCTGTCTTTAGAAAGGTAAAAGGAAGATCTACAAATGTTATGTAGAGTCCTAAACCCATTTCAATTGTTTAAAGGGTCAAATTCAGCCCACAAGCTAAAATAGAATGTTGACCCACTTATGCAAAATCAATCTCGGTATTTTGACCATATATAGGGCTCTAAACCTCATTTTGGTCCAAACCTAAGCCCACTGGATAGCTAAGATCTACCTTTGTAACTTTCATGATGGTTTAAGGTCAAAACACATCATTTTGAATAAGTTTCAAGGTTATGAATTTAAATGACAAATTCTATTATGAGTTGGACTGCATTACAAAATGGTTTTGATTTTTAGCCTAAAGGTTAAGATAGGAATCAAACTTTTGACCAAGGCTAGGGCCATTGGGTTTCTAAGAAATAGGGCTATAACTTCTATAAAGATACCTTGGTCTAATTGTGCCTCCATCTAACCGTAATCAATAACCAAAATGAGAACAGAGGTGTAGAGTATAAAAATGTGAATTTAAGTCTTTTAAAAAAACCTTTTTCATTTCTCTCATTTTTGTAATAAAGGAAGACCTTTCCTAGGGTAAGAATACCAGCCCTTTTCAGGTGTTCTTTTCTTTTTTATTTTTGTTTGTAAATGTGTAGTTAAACATTTCATTTATTCTAAGGGAAATTCTATTTCAATTCTCATGTTAACTGTCAGACATGTTTCTATTGTTAATTTCGTCCCAATTTGATTTCCTTGGTTCTCTAATTTATTTGAATTAATTACTTTGGATGATTATTTAATAGGACCTATTAATTGATCTTTCATTGTAATTAAATGTTAATTAAACTTCTATAATCAAAGTTGTTTATGCCTGTTTGGCTTGAGTAGTTTTTTATTGTGTGCTAGTTTCAATAAATTATTCTAGAGAAATATAAAATGATTGATAAATTTGCTACTAAGGTGAGTTTGTGAATCAATCTTGGTCTTTTTTGGTCCCTAATGCTTTTGTTAAGTTAATTGGGATACCAGGCTTTGATCAATTTAACAATAAGGATTAATTTATGCTAGGCTTAGCTAGCAAAAATAAAGGAAAATTAGCAAGAATGAGTTTAGATATTGGGCCTAATTTAAATTCTTGGCTAAGTGGTCAAATAGAGAATGAAACTTTTGTGTTTCTAATCAATCATTGAATTAAATGCAAGAGTCTTTTGAATTGAAAATTTTCCCATTTAAAGTTTCCCTTCTACAATTTAATCTATTTGTTTATGTTGCTACTAGTTATCTATTTTCACGTATTGTTTAGATAGCATACACCCCCGTCTTTTACTTTTAAACATTGAATTAATCACCAATCCATATAGATTGACCTGGACTTATCTTACTACAAGTAAGATAGTTCAATTTATTATCTTTGCCAGTTTCAAAAAATGTTAGGTTTCTTCAAGTGCCAATTGAAACTTAAAGAGATAGTGGAGAAATAGCCTAAGCTTGTGAAGTTTGGAGAGTAGACATATACCTTGGAGTAGACCTTCAAGGGAAAGCACTATAAATCCTTGTATTTGTCTCTTTACCCTTAATCTCTTTACATTTGATTATATCATCTATTTTTGTTGATGACAATTGTTGCACATATTGAGCTTTAATGTTTATTATGTTGCTTGGATGTTTAAATGGTTGAAAAATTAATATCCATTTATGTTTGTGCTTCTTAATACCTTAGCTATGGATAGATGAAAGAGTTTCTTTACACAAGTGCTTTGATTTATTATACCTTGAGTACGAAGAACTTTATAAAGCTATTTTGGATTGTTAAATTAAAATCATCTTATGGCCTCCCAAAATCAAGAGTTTTTCAAATAGAATTTTGAAAATTATAAAAAATTTGAAAATACCCCATTCATCCACTCTCTTGAGTGTATGTTGTCTTGTCCTACAAATTTTAGGCATTTTGATTTTTTTAGAAAAAGAAAAATGACAACTATTAATTAT
>JANHAO010020668.1:0-12768 GCA_026873985.1 Saraca asoca | reverse complement strand
GAAAACAACTATATACAAAAACAAGGGAAAACACCATTTTACTGTTTCCTGAAAACTGTTTTTTAGTTTCTGTTTTTGAAAACAGCTTTTGAAAAATAGTTTTTGAAAACAGATTGCCAAATAGGTTTTTTTGTTTTTGCAGAACAAGAAAACAAGAAAACTGTTTTTAAAAACAAAAAAACTGCCTGCCAAACAGGCCCCTAGCCTCCGTACATTAAGCTTATGCCTCATCCTTACCATCTATCTACATAGACTATATCTATTTTATTCTAATCATCAATTACATCAATCATAACCTTTCATGTATAGTAATAATACACATGTGCAATATGAAACAGGGGGCATTGTGTAGATCATACCAATTACCTACACAACAACATGATAAAAAAAGTTATATATAAGGATCATACATTAGTACAATAAGCAAGGAAAAACTTAATGAGGTTGCATAGCCCACGATTACACTATACTCTATTATATGCTCACCCCAACATACCATATTCTATTTAGTAGAATTATCATTGGTCAAAATTCATTTCGTAACCTTGTTCTAATGCACATAGGTGTCATTTGACTTAATTAAGCTAGTCACAATCACAAATAGCAATGATTTGATCTACTAAGCTACCCAAAACTTTACCTTGCCTAAAATTATGTAAAATTACTTTACCCTTCCTATGATTTGTCCATGTCAAAGTCCATCATGGTTCAAGTTTGTTTATTATAATTGTTGCTTAATTCATAATTATTTATGTATCTAATCCTAAGTTCAGTTATTTTAAATTTCAACCCTAAACAAGTTCACCCATGCAAACAGACATTTTAGTTAGCATATAATCACAAATAGTAGTTCTAACATTATTTGAGCTAATTATTATTCTTCTTAATTCCCTTAGGCCTAAATCATACTTTTCTAGCATATTAGAAAATATTTGGCTAAATTTATAAAATATTTTTTCTATGTAAAATGGAAGCCAGTTAAAGTAGAAACTCCTATTCACCTTTGGAAGGAAAATCTTCTTCCTAAGATTCTTTGCATAGACATTAGTATAACTTTAAGGTTTAATTTGATGTAGATAAGAATATTACAATAGCAAAGCATAAAACATAAATTTGAGAATAAAACAACTTAAACTAAGATAAATCAAGCTTCAAATCAATTGATTTACCTTATATGTAAATCCTAAACCAAATGCATGAATAAAACCTTCCTCTAATAGTATTTTGTCTTCAGAGAGTCTCTAGTCAAAATATAATTACATTTTCATGATTAGAGGATAGCCAAGGTTTTGTTCTACCTGTGACTGGCTAGTGGACCAATTTCTTTTGGCTGATCAACTGGTCAACTAATTTCATTTGGTCGATTGATCAGTTAGTCCACCCTTAAGACTTAACCCATCTGCAATTAGTGCAACCCACTAGACCCCTATTAGGCCTAATCAAGCTAATATAAAAATGGGGGTGTTACTTATATATATTTATAAAAAACCAATTTTGATGATAACATTACTCGGAAAAATTACACTGAATGCAAGCTTTATATTGAATTCGTTCATTATTTTTGTTATGGAATTATATATATTTTATAATGAGAATATAAATAAGTTAAATAGAAAAATATTGATTTCAATGCAAAATAAATTATTTAACACCAAAAACATTCATTCTTCTCAAAAGTTTATTTTTTTTATTAAATTATCTTTTTTAATTAATTAATTAAATTTATGTATCTTTCTATCAAAATTTCTAACAAAATATCAATTCAAAAAGTGCTATGAAATATATTAAGAATCAAAGGAGAAATAACACATCTCAAAAAATTTATGCTTATAATCAATAGTTCCGTTTTTTTACAAAAAAACCAAAGTCCCATATGACAATTTTTGTAATTTGACAATTTTATGTTGAATTTAGCAAATAGAAGTTTGGTTTTTTGAATCATTTTGTATGAATTGAGTTCTAATTCTTTCAAATCATCTCATTAGTATTAATCCTCATGGTCAAATTTTTTGTCTACCTTTTTCTTATTTGTTTTCACTTAACTTTTACAAGGAAGTTATGTTTTTTATCCTATTGCACAAGTTATAAACTTTTGCAATTAGTTCATCATTGTAGTATTTTTGTACTTCAAAGATATATCTAAAAGATCTATATTTCATGTATTAATGTTGTAATTATATTTTGAATGCCTTATGTTCATTTGTAAGTGCAATGAGATAACATGAATGTAGGAAAACACAAAAAACATGATAGTCACAGTGTTTCTTGTATCACTAATATAAATAAAACTATATTGTTTGTGCATGAAATCTAAATCCATATCAAATGTTTTACTATATTAGAACACCCATATTTTTTTAACATGTTTTCTTTTATAGAATTTAAATATGAAAAGTCACAAATAGAGTACTATTGTTCTTTAATGACAAGTCAACATTCAATAGACAGGGATTCTGATAGTATGGAAAAAAAAAAACTCTTTTATGAGTTTCTTCTTTACTTTTACAAGTTTCACCAATTCTCTTACTTCAGTAATTCCAAGATCTTCATTACTTTTCTAATGGCTTTAAAGTAACAACAAACTTTTATTACTCTTTAAGATGTTCAACAAATTCAATTTTTATATTGCATTGGATAAAGTTTGTGCTGGAACTTTTGTCCCCTTTCAAGATGTTACATTCCAAAGGGTATTCCACTCTGACAAGTTTCCCTCTTTTGTTGCATGTTGTCTTTCTATTGTTTTTTGCATTTTTTTAGTTAGTCTTGGTTGTTGCATGTCAGTTTTTACCCCAAATCTTGTGTTGTATTCACTAAGCGTGTCCTTTAATGGGTCATTGTGTGGGGTCTCTAGCCTTTAAACTCTATTTTATTGCTTTTCCTTGCTTTATATATTGTTTTTTATTACACAACTCTTACAAAGTTCCCTTTTGTTGCCTCCATCCTTGTTCCTTGTCTATCTAGAGAGTAATTTTCAATAAAATTCCAAACTTTCCTATCAATATGATTGTTGTTTAAAGATGGGGTGGCCAAAGAGTAGTTCTAAGTCAGATTTTGATTTAAATATCATGTATAAGGACCTCTAAGAAGATGTCATCCCTAGAGCTAGTCACAGATTGTCACAATCCAAAAACTTTGGTCATAACTAGTGTAAATATCATCTTTTTTATAGATATTCACCAGCCTTTATTGTTTACTCCTGCTATAATCATATTTCATTAGCTAACTAAGATGTAGCAAACTTCAAAAAGACAAAGATGCACGTAAAAAATATATACATATATTATATAATTTATACTAGCATCACCCAACAAGCTAATACCAGGATTGTCAAATTGTATTAAATTTTACAAACAGTTGCTAACATAACAACTTCTAAAACTACCCTATGTGCTTTTCAAAATAGGGCATCCAAAAGAAGTTAAATTAACCTATGTCTTATCTTAACATAAAAAACATAAGTTAATATAACTAAGCCATGTGGCTCTTTTATTTACAAGTTTTACAAAAAAGGTTGACAAAATTATTTTCATCTAGATGGTAGAACTTTAGGGGTCAAACCATTCTAGGGCCATCATTAAGAGTACATTGGGTGGTTTCAGTGGAATGATCTTGACATCATGAAGTACTTCACATCTTGCCAAATTCAGGATGATGGTATAATGTATGTTTATTTGGCATAATCCTAAGGGGCTTGAGATTATAGTGGTAAAAGTGTTAGTGGTGATTTCCATTGGGTTGTTATTTATTCTTACTTTGCAAAGGTAGGGTTGGTGACAATGTTTTGAGAATCTGAAAAAACAATCCACAGAATAATGAGTTGAGGCTAAGTGAATAAAATGTATCAAACTTATGAACTCATCAAATAACGAAGGACATATATATGTATATATAAATAATCATACCTCAATCAAATAGTTATTTCTCATGCAAATTCCTATAAACAAATATTGAATAACAGAGATCCATCCATGAGGATGTTCACATTATAATCTTTCAAACGCATTATGTCAAGTTGACTCTCATAGCTACCATTTTGGTTCATTATAAATTTCAATCTCACAATATTATATCTCAATATTTCATATGGCAATTTAAACAAGTCAACATTACATAACAATAATCACAAATCTCATTGTTACTCCGATCCAGTCTTATCTTGCACAAACCCAGCCTTATCCCACTCATCATTTCAAAATGCACAAATCCAGAATCCGGTTCATTATTCTCCATCACAACCTATCATTCACATTTTAAGTATCATAAGAGCTTTCAAATAGTTAAAGATATTAGTCCTATAATAGATACATCATCAAGATCTCATTAACACATTCCATCATCATTCATGATCTCATATTCCATTTCGAATCTTGTGAAAAGTAACAAACATTAAGCAATACGATTCTTACAACAACTATATCACACCATTCTCATTCAGGCATAATCATAGTCACAAGAGTTACATTCTATTGCAAATGCACCACACATTCTTGTTCCGTCATATGACTATTATAATTAATTTCATATTAATAACATTTATAGCCCATTATTAAATTCAATAATATTAGTTTATAATTTCCTATTTAAGATTTCTTAATTTTCATACTCGATTTAATAAGGTTTATACAAGATTGAACTAAGAGAATAGGAAATATTTTAGAAAGACGTGAAGTTGGGAGAAAAATGTGAAAATTTCTAAAGATGCGATCAAAATCACAAGTAAGCTTGTTGAAAAAATTCGAGTAGAATTACAATCAGAATCAGGGAGTTCAAGTGTGAAATATTTGAAAATTAGTTAAAAATATGAGTCTGCTCACCAAAATGTGCAATCCAGTGGGATGTGCAATCATAAACATGATCAAAATCATGATCAGAATCGAAAAATAGAGTAAGAAAGATCGATTCAAATTGCACAAATCTAGTTCAAGTTTCAATTTGAATCGTAAGAGCAAAACTACTGAGATTGTATATGCATGATCATCGGTTTAGTTCATAAGATTGCGATTTAACTTGCACAAGTAAAAATTGCATGTAATAGTAGAAAAACAGGGGAAAACAACTTTCACTTCAACATTACATTATAGGATCTCTACTTAACATGTTTCTAAAGTTTAAGCATGCATAAAACTCAGCTATTTCAGCAACAAACTAATCATCTTATTAGTAGATCCATTCAATCTCTAACTATGCTTTATAATCACAAAAACCCATTTCCATTATCTAATATTAAATATTCAATAGATCACAAGTAAGAAATACATAATAATTCACAAGAATGGTAAAAGTTACTTACAAGTGGATTGGATATGCCAAATCACTATTGATTTCACCTATAAACATCACACTCTTCATAAACAAAAAGAAAAACATGTTAGCTTCTTGGTTATTTGAATGTTTTTCTTGTAGCTAACAATTAGATGTCATTTGATTATGATTTCATTACATAAATGACTAGATATATAAGATTTGATATCTAAAACTTCAGAAAATTTGCATGGGTTCTTGAAGTGAACAATAACATGAACAATAACTGTTAACTTGAAAAATTCATAACTTGAATTAATCCAATGTTTTAACATGATTTTGGATATCAAAATGAAGAAAAAAAAAAGAGAATTCAGCAATAAAAATTTGAGAAAATAATAAGGAAGATTGGTAGACTTACTTGATGAGAGAGAGTGTATAGGTAAAGAGAAAAAGAGATAGACTTGAAGAAGAAGATTTTTGCATGACTTGTGTAGTTTGGGAAGCCAAAGAAAAAGAAGAAGAGCCAGCTAAGGAAAGGGTAAAATGGAAAAAATAAGTCAACTTCCTAATAACTATAAGTTAACAATTTCCCTTTTTAGTAATTTCCTATTTTTTTCATTTTGAGTTCAAATTTAACATACTTATTAATTATTAATGATCATGAAAATTTTAATACATATTTTATAAATTAAATGCCTTTGTAACGACTTTAATTTTGTGTTAATCCAATATTCGTAACCCTAGTTTCTATATTTTTGAAGTTTTTTCAAAAATTGAATTTTAACAATATAAATTTTGTTTTCTAAACATTCATAACAAGAATTCGATCTCCAGAATATTTCTAAAATTTCATATGGTCTATTTCTACTATATCTGGGCCTTTCATGGCTTTAGTTCTATGATTTCGAATTCCTTGAAATTTTTAATTTTCCTATTTTATTATTAAAATTGATTTTAGAAAATTTAGGGATATTACATAGACCAATAGTTTAGCCTTCACAACAAGCTTTTCTGGAAAAGAAAGATGGATGAACTATTAGATAGGATACTTGCATGATTAGAGGAACTTTTCAATCAAAAGAATGCAACAAGTTCTCTCCATTGCATGGCACATTCAAGGTAATTCTAAGTGATAGGAAGGGAAGATAAATTCTATGCTTTCCACTTTGATAATGATAATCATAGAGAATACATATACACTAAACTGAAATAAAGGTTCTTTTTGCACCAATATGGATATAGATTTTGGGCCTGCCCCTAAAGTATTAAACTGTGGATTTTACTACTTAGTTAGGCCCCATGATTGGTAATGAACAATAGATAAACTAGCCTTCAAACATTAGATTTCTAAGAATAAGGGTGCAATTACGGATATAAGAACCTTTAATGATGAGACATATGTTTAGGTTAGATGATAGTTCCCTGGTTTGGATTTGAATTCAATGTGAAAGGGTTTTTAGGATGTGTTTTACATATGGAAGAATTGGGCATAAAACTAAGATATGTTTGTGAAACTTAAGTCAGATCATTGGTATAATCTATAAAAAATTTGATAGAGTCCAAGCCCTCCACAATTTGGAGATTGGTGTGGATTTTTAAAAAATTCATTTTCTACCAATGATAAAGCATTTGCCAATCACCCCTCCAAATGTACCACTTCCATCCACTTACTCTATCAAGAGGGAGAATTCCATTATTTTCCTTATGATGTTCAAATGGTAGATTTCTTTAAAAGACTCCTAATCATAGATCTCAACTTTTCACCCCTAGTATTACCCATATATCAACTTAAGGATAAGTTAAATTCAAATGAGAATTTAGATTATGTCCATGTATAACATGAATATGGACAAACTAACAATGTTCAATTATCAATTATGCAACATCAAACTACAAACCAGTAAAAGGAATGAATCATGGTCCTAATTTACAATTTGTGCAACTAGGCAATGAAAATGACTTAAAGGTGAGAGCTATTTATGCTTTAAGAAGGGTGAGGTTGCCAAATGGCCAGGATTTGATCACTAATGTTAACATAATACCAGTAACCTTAAGTAGAGGTTATGTGGAGTCAAGTCATGCAATAGAAATCAAGAAAGAAGCTTAGACATTTTTTATGGACTTGGACTCTAATGGCTTTTTTTTTTATCCAAAATGATCTATTTGATGAAAGCCAGATGAATCACTTATTTAGAGACTTTTTTTGAAGCCCGTCCAAGTGATTGAGCATAATGACAATAACCAAATGACAATTGATTCATTTATTGAAAGCCTAATTCCAAGTGGATAGTTAGCTATAAGTTTAATCATTATATCCATGGAGTTTGAACTAATGGATGGTTGGGATCTGGCATTTGAAGGGAAATTTATTCATCAAATGTTGACCACTTGGTTTCATGCTACTCTCCCTTCAAAAGATAGATTGGACTAGTAGGTTTATTTGTAGGGGAAAAGTGTAGCACTATGTAATCCTTTCCAATTTTCTATAGCAATAGTATTAAAAACGAGGTTCCAAAAAGATATTTTGAGATTTTTTTCATCACTACCAAGCTTTTTCTTTTAGACTCAATAAATTGGTATTTTACATTCAAGGTATGGATAATATTGTGTGGCTTGAAATTTGTTGTAGCATATAATAGGAACCATAAAATAATTACAATAAAAGACCAGTAAGTCTTAAGGAACAAAAAGCTTAAGGGTGATGTTCAACAAGACAAAAAAAGAAGGTTGACTATTCAAAAAATGACAAAAGATGAAGAACTGATAACACCTTTTAAACCAATTATTATTTCCTATTACAACAATCATCTTTTGTTAGAATGGCATCAAGACACATTTCTAGAGACTAAAAGCTTAGCATTGAGTAAAATTATTATGGCAATACAACCTGATAGCACATTTCAAGACGAATTTGATAAATTGATCGAGGACATTACTCCAAAATTTCAAGCTATCACATTGGGGTTTCTAAGGCTATACCATGATAGCCTCCAAGGATAACATAAGACTTATAGCTTGGAATTATTGAGGGATGGCTTGCCCCTTAACAATTCTAAGACTTAGAAAGATGGTGCAGTTTAATAAACCTTTTATTTTTTGTCTATATGAAATGCTGTCAATAATGTTCAAGCTTCAGCCACTTTTTTGGAAGTTAGGTTTTAATATAGTTGTAGGTGTAGTCATCAAGGTCATAGTAAATGAATCTTTTTGGCTTGGACTACTAAGGTCTAAGTTACCATATTAGATAATACTAAGAACTAGATACATGATGAAGTAGAAAGCTATAACATTCATAAGTTCTTGTTGACCAGAGTGTATGGTCCTTCTAAACTCCAGGACAGACATTTGTTGCAAAGTTTTCTAAAGTCAACTTTTGACAAAAATAAAACTATCTAGAACCTCCCTTAGATGACAGCTAGTAACTTTAATCAAGTCTTGGCAATAGCAAACAAGTGTAGTTCTAACTCTCGGATACTATGTGCTTCTGAGTGCTAACATATAATAGATAGATATGGGTTTATTGATGTAAAATCAAAAGGCATTTGTTACACTTGGACAAATAATAAGGAGGGCAATAAGTGATTCTGGGAGAGGTTAGATAGGATGTTATGTCATACAAGCTGGTGTTATTACTTCCCCTATATAAAGGTATAAGGCCTACCCCTCACTTACTCTGATCCCCTAACTTACTTTGATCATGCTACACTTTTGATAGACATAGATAGACACATTGATTTTAAAAGGCAAAACTTCAAATTTTAAGTGATGGGGACTACATATCCTCAGTGTCAACAAGTGCTAGAAAAAGCATTAGATACACAGTGTAATGGGTTTATGGCTTTTAAACTAATATGTAAAGTTCAAAACACATCTCTCAACCTTAAAAATTAGGATAAAAAGATTTTTAGCAAGGTATATCATAGAATAAAAGAAATGGAATCTAAACTAGAACAATGTAGAACCAACCATGTAATCAACCCAATGCTAAAGGAAAAAAATAGATTAGGTAGTAATTAGAGTACTTGTTACATTATAAACAAATTTCATGGGCACAAAAAGTTAGGCAACTTTGGCTCTTTAGTGGAGATAAAAATATGTATTTCCACGCAATTGTAAAGAGAAAAAGAGTGAAGAAAATAATTGGCCATATCTTAAAGGAATTTGGAGAATAGGCAGAAAGTCAACAAGAAATTGAAAACCTAGCTAAACACTATTTCATGAATATGTATTCCATGCCAAGATATAAGGATAATATAGATGTTAATATATCAAATATCAAAATCCTCACCTTGACAAATTTGCATATTCAAAAATGGATTAGGCCTTTTATCAAGGAAAAGCTCAAACAAATGATTTTTGTAATGCATTGTGACAAAACTCTTAGGCCAGATGGGTTTAATGTCATCTTTTTCCAAAGATTCTAGAATGTGGTAAGCAATGATACCTCAAATATGATTTTGCCATTTTTTAACAAAAGTTTGCTTTTCAAAGCCATATATCAAAGTTACATTTTCTTAATGCCTAAAGGAAAAGCCCAAAAATCCTTCAATGATTATAGGCTTATAAGCCTCTACTATGTAGTCTATAAAATCATCAGTAAAATGTTAATAATGAGGTTGTAGAGCATTCTAGATGGTATCATCCCTCTATATTAATCAACATTCATCAAAGAGAGGTTGATAATAGATAACATAATTCTAGCAACTTAGGTGATGCATTTTTGTGCATAAAAGTAGAAACAAAAAGATATACTAGGCTATCTACTAGATAGATTTTAACAAGGCATATGATTTTTTATCTTGGAATTTTATACCTAAGGTACTACAACATATGAATTTCCCAAGGTCATGGATCCAAGTCATAATGCAGTGCATTGCCATTGTTTCTTACCAAGTATTCATTAATTAAGTTCTCATAACCAAGTTTTAGTTAGCTAGGGTTTGAGACAAGGAGACCTCTTTTCTCCATATATTTTTATATTATGCACAAATGTGTTATCCTTATTGTTGAAAGAGGTAGAGCATAGGAATCAGTTTCAAAGTATCCAAGCCTTTTAGGAATGCTCCAAGCTTGAGTTATCCATTATATGCAAATAAATTATTGTTATTTTTTAGAGTTAATATGGGTAGTTGTAATTCGATAAAGAATACTTTAGATTATTTTGGAAAGATGTCAGGAATATCTATTATTAAAATATAACAAGTTTGCAATGATTTTTAGTAAAATAATGTGCTTAGACACTTCAAAAAAAATTTAGGGAAAGTCCTAAGAGTCAGAGTTCACCACCCAATAGGAAAATATCTTGGTTCATACATTGATGGAGGATTAGATAAGATGCTAATGACTTAAGAAGTATTGTTCAAAATCCAAAAAAACCTTCAAGGATAAACGGATAGTCTCCCAATTTAGGCAAGCAAGTTAATTTTATGCAAGAGTGTGCCATAAAAAATTTCAATATATACCATGTCCACTACTGAATTTCCTTTAGAAATTATTTGGAAGCTAGAATTAGCTATCGAAAATTTCTAGTTGAGAAATTCATAGTTCCAACCAAGGCCACACTTACTTACCCAGAATAAAGAAATAAAACCTATAGTCTATGAAGGTTTGGGATGTGTAAAATTGAAAGAATTGAATATGGCAATGTTGGTTAAGCAGATGTGGTGGATAATTGAAAAACCTTATTCCTTGTTGGCTAGTTTCATTAGGCAAAAATTTGGTAGAGGTGATTTGAAGGAAATTCCAAGAGGGTATGCTAATGCTACGAGGAGATGAAAGAATATTACTAGAGCAGGAAGCATAGTAACATTGATATTAGAAGTAAGTACTAGTAGACAAATGCAGGACCTTTACACAAAGATTTGCATACAATAGTTGATCTAATTAACCCTAAGTGTACTAGAAGTTGAAATGAGTTACAACAAGCATATGATATTGAGCATTATAATTAGATTATCCAAACCCTCATTTACAAGCTGAGGGCCCTAGATTGCCTGGCTTGGATAGGTGCACCAAATGGCATTTATACAATTAACTATATATAAATATATATATATATATTGAAAGTTAATATCAAGGAACCTAAGGGTAAATCCTAACTTATTCATATGGGAAGGTGTTTGGAAACCCAACCTCCTAGGGAGAATAATCACCATCCTCCGGAAATTAGGACATCAAATCCTCTCTGCCAAAGACCTACTTCATAAGGAATATCTTGTCTTAACTAGATTGTCTTCTTTGTCGATAGGATATTGAAGAAGAGACTCATCTATTCCTCAATTATGAGTTCGCTAAAGTTATATAGTTTGAATATAATCTTAGTATTAAAACTCAAAACATACATCCTCATGATGTGAGGAAGTGGATTGAAACATGCTCAAAGGCCTCAACCCATTGGCTAACAATCAATGAATAGCTTATAGGACCTATGTAATGTCTTAAAAAAAAAGGAGAAGGACTAAATTGAAAATGTTTTAAGGACTAAACTGAGAAGCTTTAATTTTGATAGGGCAAATATTGAAATAACTTGAAGTTTTGGGGCCAAAACATAAATTTTGAAAAAAAAAATTTCAAAACCAGCATAGCTGGTGGCCAGTCGCCTAGTCTTCTTATTTCTCCCGATGTGTTCTCCTTCTCCAGAACCTTCCTGGCCTTCTCTTCCTCCTTCCCTCTCTCACGCCAGTGCTCTCTCGCCCCACTATGGCTTCTCTTCTTCCCTTCGGCTCTTTCTTTTCTTCTTTCACAGGGCAAATGGTTAACTTCCCTTCTCCGGCGTCTCTTCCTCTCATGTGAGCATGCTTTTTTTTTGGTTGAAAGCTCCCATGGTTGCTGCATTTTTTGGCGTCGGCTTTCGACCTTGAGGAGACAAGTTCAGGCCATGGGTCACTTCCTTTTGACTCTTTGGTGGCTCCTCTTCTTCGGTTCAGCTCACGGTGGCTTTCCTTCCCCTGCCTCAGTGGGTTTGCTTGGCTCTTTTTTTTTTGGCTTGCCAACAGCACTTCAGCACACAGTAAGCTAATCTCTGACACCTCGAACTCCAGTGAGTATTTCTAGATCATCGAATTTATTTTATAGTACTCCTATAGTTAATTTTCCAAGATATTTATGTTAGGAGATCTTGATAGTGTAGTTTGCTCAACAGCCTCCATAGGCTCACTGACGGCATCCTAGCTCCGACCGAGCTGGCTACTGATACTTTGGACCCTAGTGAACATTTTTAGAACAAAAGATTTATTCCATAGTAACTGTGTATTTAGATTTCAAGTTTATTGTATAGAAAATCTTATGTGTAAAATTCATGCAAAATGGCTTTTTGTTATTAAATTGCTTCAGAAACATCCTTGGAAAGGTGTTGAAGAAGTTGATACCCCAACTGCGAGGTCACAATAGATTTTCTCTAAGTGGACAGTTTGGAGTTTAAGGTGAGTGGACAATCCCTCTCACTTATCAATCTCATGTGTAAATATAAATTCTATGGTATGAAATAATATTATTATTCCTCTTATATGATGAGATTTATGTGTA
>JANHAO010020667.1:0-12821 GCA_026873985.1 Saraca asoca | reverse complement strand
TTTATATTCTACACATGGATCCGTGGCTTGGGTTTCAAATTTTAAAATTTCCGCTGTGCTTGTTGCTATGAAACCCAACAAAAGCTACATCACAGCCATTATAGTTGAGAAATTTTATCTCTGGGGTTAGAGTTGTTAATTCTATTAAAAGACTTATAAAGTAATATCAATAGAAACTGGAGCTGTGCAGTGGGCTGGCAAGAGCCTAGGAAAAGCTGAATCTGACCCAGCAACGAGTTCACCAAATCGCTATATAAAAGCCCTTAGCTCACGGAAGACCTGAGCTCTAAGTCAGGAACTAGCAACACTTTTGACGTGCAGGCTCAAGCCCACAACAACATAGCCTTGTTTAGCCAGAAGCTCGCTAAAGTTAGGCATAAAGCCAACAAATAACTTGCATCGCCATTCTACAAATATGGCCAACAAGTCCCACTTGTAGGAGGAAACTTGCAGAAGCCAGTCCCTAGTACCCTAGGCAGTCTTGTACATTTAATATTTAATGTAACAAATGTACAGTTAATTTAATCCCATTTGTACCCCTCCATGCTCCTATAAATGGAGGGCCAGAGTCATGTAAAGAAGGAGATGGAAGCAGACATGAAAACTAGCAGAAACTCTAGTAAAAGCTCTGTAAACATTTCTTCAATACAATAAAAATATCTCCATGGACGTAAGGTCTGGTGCCATCCGGATTTGGCCGAATCACATTAAATCTCGCACATTTCTCCCCCTTTGTTCCCTTTTTCCTCCTACCATTGAATACTCTTTCCCCATCTCGACGACCAAAGAATAGTTTGGGTCCTCAAAGAACCCTCTCCATTCGTGGGATTCAGATTGAACCAAAATCTACAGTCAACATTTTGGCACGCCCAATGGGACCCTTCTATTCTCTGGTCCTCTCTCTGATTGATTCTGTTCGGGTTGAAATGGCAAGAGGAAAGACCATCAGGAAGTCGGATGTTACCACCAATCGATTGGAAGGTCACATTGCAAGCTCCTCTACCACCAGAACTACTGATGGTCTGGCCTCACCGGTTCGTTGTCAACTCGGCATCATCGTTAACCAGGCCAACAAAGCCTAGGCATGGCATTAGTGCTGAGAAGCATTCGAAGGCTCGATGAAGAAGATGGCTGAAGCATTTGAAATGCTAGCTTAGGCATAGGCTCAAAACGTGCAAAGACAAATGGGCGTTATCACACTTGGAATCATCCCCTAGTAGCAGCGAGTTGGAACTTCAAACAGATTCAGTTGTGAGTACATCTCGAATCGCTCCCCCTACGACGAGGAGGATACGAGAAGTCGCCAAGACTCCAGTCAAAAGTCTGAGGGATTGCCATTGATGATGGAGGAATTATTCCAAAGGGTGAAACAACTAGGGTGCACCCCCGAACTTGAGGTGATCAGGGGCATGCCAAGGAATGAACTCCCTTCTCCAGGAAGATCAAAATGGAGCCACTCCCTCAAAAGCTCAAAATTCCCACTTTCCCACTTTATAATGGAAACAACTATCCATACAATCACTTGGATATGTTCAATGATCAGATGGATCTCCAAACAAGTAACCCTCTGATCAAGTGCTATGTTTTTTCCATCACCCTAGGGGACGCCCCCCGAGCCTGGCTCAGGAACCTCCTGGCCCGCAGTATTAATAGTTGGGAAGAATGTCAGCAGAAGTTTCTTGACCACTACAGGGCACTGAAGAGGCAGCTCGCACACTCTCGCCATCTCGCCATGATCTTTCAACACAAGAATGAGTCTTTAAAGGACTACATTGCTCATTTTAGACATAAGATCGACAATATGGAAATCCCCATCGAATGAAAGCATTTTGACGGCAATATCTACTGGACTTCGCAAAGATGGCAAGCTGTATAAAAGCATATACAAATCCCCAATAATGGACTTAGGAGAATTCTATGATCATCTGCCAAACAAATTAAGTGGGAGGAGACGTTTGGTATGAAGAAACTTGATCCAGACAACCTAGGTCAAGGTAAGAGGAAGACTAGCGGTGAGGATGTGAAAAGAGCCCCCAACTCCCAGCTTGCAAAAAAGGCCAAGGTTGAGCAACCTCAACAATTTCATCATGAGCACTATAGTATCTTATCAGATACTCCTAACAGAATCTATGCAATAGAAAGGAATAAAGAAGACTTCAGGACTCTTACTCCCTTGCGGGCACCTCATGCGAGCAGAAGCCAGAACAAATTCTGTGCATATCACAATACAGTGGGACATAACACTTCAGATTGCTGAGCTCTCAGAGATGCCGTTGAGGATCTAATTAAAAGAGGGCGTTTGAGAGTACTTTTTGCGACCTGCGGTGCAGCAGCCTTCTTAAACACAACGGGATCTTAAGCAGGAGCATCCAGCTATAGTAAGAACCATATACTAAGCTTGTAATCTAATAGGCAGAAACATCCCAAATCTTTTTAGCTTGATCCAATAGGTTCTTTTGAAAAATTCTAAAAAGGGTTTGACTCGACCTTGAAATTATAAGAAATACATGCTTTACAAATCAAGCCTCAAATTACGACCAAGCTTCACAATTAGTGATCGAACTTTACAGCTTTCATGCAATTGAACTTTGTAGCTTTCATGCGATCTAAAAGTTTGTGCATATGAGTAACTTTCTTAGCCACCGCATACATGCAACAACCTCACCATGAGTACGAGCAACTTTCTTAGCCATCATGCACATGTGTGCAATTAAAAGCTTGTGCATGCGAGTAACTTTCTTAGCCACTACATGCATGCAGCAACCTCACCGTGTGTTGCAACCTCACCATGCATACGAGCAACTTTCTTAGCCACCGTACGTGCACAGAAACCTTACTACATGTATGAGCAATTTTCTTAGCCATCGTGCATTGCAACTTCACCATGCGTACGAGCAACTTTCTTAGCCACCGTACACATGTGTGCAATTAAAAGCTCACATGTACGAGCAACTTTCTTAGCCATCGTGTGCATGCAACAACCTTACTGCATGTGCGAGTAACTTTCTTAGCCACCGTGCATGCGCAGCAACCTTACTGCACGTATGAGCAACTTTCTTAGCCATCGTGCATTGCAACCTCACCATGTGTATGAGCAACTTTCTTAGCCACTGTGCGCATGTGTGCAATTAAAAGCTCACGCGTATGAGCAACTTTCTTAGCCATCGTGCACATGCAACAACCTTACTGTATGTGTGAGCAACTTTCTTAGCCACTGTGTGCTGCAATCCTATCATGCATGCGAGCAACTTTCTTGGCCACCACATATATGTAATTAAGGGCTCGCACGTGTGAGCAACTTTCTTAGCCACTGTGTGTATGTAGCAACCTTATTATGCATACGAGCAACTTTCTTAGCCAACGTATGCATATAACCTAAACTTCGTAGCTATCATACATCCTAAACTTTGCAACTATCATGTGAACTGAACATCGCAGCTATCACACGAATTGAACTTCACAGCTATCATGCAACCTGAACTTCGCAGCTATCATGTGACTTGAACTTTGTAGCTATCATGCGCACTAAATTTTACAACTATTATGTGACCTAAATTTCATAGCTATCATGTGAACTAAATCTCGTAGCTCTTATACGATTGCATGCCTTAGTGTCTTTTGACTTGTTCGCATATTACTTATTTACATTCAAGTCAAATTTATCGATTGATTAAAGGTATTGCCGGTTGGTTACTTGATTATTTCTATGCAGAATTAACATTTATTGTCTAAGAATTACAGGACAAAATAACTGAACATTGAAAGAAAAAGGAAGATTTTATTCAACAAAAGGCCTCAACAAGGTACATATACATCATGAGGAATCAAAATACAAATCAGGAAAAGCTTGAAAAAAAAAAACTATAGCCGGTTCTTTTAGAAGAAGGATTGACACACAAGAGGAAAGCTCCTAATCCAAAGGCAAGCCATCGAAGGAGGAGCCTCAACCGATTGAGAGTTCCCTGACCTGCCTAAGCCCTCGATTTTCTTCCTCTAGGCTTGATTCCTGAAAGTGGGAAAATCCGAGAAAGCTCACTGGAGCGACAAAAAAGGAAAAACCTCACAAACGTGAGGACATAATCTAGGATCCATATGAGATCCCTACACATTACAGGAAAAGTGTGGACTTCGAAGCTCCTTATGTAGTAGATTATACACGCCTCACTCAGAAGGTAGAACATTGGGATATCAAGGGGTTTATCTGAAACAGCCATTTGAAACACTCTGAGAGAAGAAGAAAATTTTTTGTGCTTAAATAGGCCCAACCTAAAGGAGCCGAAGAATTCAGAAGGGAAACCCCAACCGCTCTTATTTAATGGTTTAGAAGAATATGAGGCTAGCACACTAATAGCCATGAGACGCATTTGACCTGGAGAGATGAAACGACAGGGTGGTTTGGAAGGCTTTGACTGCATAATCGCCTATGACTGACACTAGAAACATCTTCCGAACTTGGAACTGGAATAGGCCAGATAAGGGCCTAGCCACAAAAGCTTATCCATGAAGTCCCTTGAGTCTCATAGAGCTCCAGTTCGCTAGAAAGCACCTCGCAAAGGAAAACAAGTGTGCAAGATAAAGGCCAGACTTATGATATGTCATCGTTATGCATGGTTTTTCCAGAAGAAGTCTAACTCCCAGCTCACAAATTGAACTGAGAGTTGGGGAGCTAATGATATCAATAGAAACTAAATCTGTGCAATGGGCTAGCAAGAGCCTAGGGAAAGCTAAATCTGACCCTACGACAAGTTTGCCAAATCACTATATAAAAGCCCTTAGCTCATAGAAAACCCGAGCTCGCTGATCGAATGAGGTCGAAGTCAAGAAGCAATGACACCTTTGACATGCAGGCTCAAGCCCATAGCAATACAGCCTCACTCAGCCAAAAGCTCGCTGAAGTTAGGCATAAAGCTAGCAAACAACTTGCACCGCCATTCTGTAAATATAGCCAACAGGTCCCACTTGCAGAAGGAAGCTTGAAAAGCTAGTCCCTAATACCATAGGCAGTCTTGTATATTTAATATTTGATGTAACAGATGTACAATTAATTTAGTCCCATTTGTACCCCTCCATGCTTCTATAAATGGGGGGCTAGAGTCATTGTAAAGAGGGAGATGGAAGCAGACATGAAAACTAGCAGAAACTCTAGCAAAAGCTGTGTAAACATTTCTTCACTGTAATAAAAATACCTACGTGGACGTAGGGTCTGGTGCTATATGAATTTGTCTGAACCACATTAAACCTTGCATATTTCTCCCCCTTTTTCCCTTTTTCCTCCTGCCATTCAATACTCTTTCCCCATCTCGGTGACCAAAGAGTGGTTCGAGTCCTCAAAGAACCCCCTCCGTTGGTCGGATTCAGATTGAACCAAAATCCACCGTCAACATAAAGATTTATTATGACAACTTAGCTGCAATATTCTTTTCTAAGAATAATAAAAAGTGAAAGTTGTAGCAAACACATCGATATAAAGTATCTTACTATTAGATGTCATTTTCAAAGACAGGAGATTTTTATTCAATATATCAGTACATAACTAATAGTTGCTAATCCTATGACTAAAAGATTGCCGGCTAATCATTATAAGGGACATGTGGATCGTATAGGACTTTCTAGTTCAATTTATGTATAATCATGTTTTATTATAAGGTCTTATCTTATGCTTAGAAATAAAGGACATATTTTTTATTTGCACAAAGGATATATGTCAAGTGGACTATGAATGACTTATAAGAAATTTATTTATTCAATACAAGCTCACAAAGTACTCATATAAGAGTATTATGCATTGTAATACATGAAAAGGAAGTGTTTCACTTTCTTAGAAATACAATCGCCATGATTCATGTTTACTCGCCTAATTTTAAGTGAGAGTTTTATAGCTAAAACTAATTTGAATGGTCATATTTAGTCATAATTTTTGCCAATAAAGTCTTATATCATATGGGACAAGTAGGAGAACATTGTAATTAATTTAATGTGACCCTTATGGTAAGAATATTTAGATACATGTATTTTTTACATTCAAGTGCTTCGGGATACATGCATACATACATACATACATACATACATACACGTGTGTGTGTTCATGTATTTAAGAATGCATGCACAATTCATTTGATAAATGTGTATGGTGAAAATTATAAGATAAAATGTAGTCATATTTATTTAAAATTAATTTGCTTCCTTAATGATAGGATGCAAAATCAAGTAGACATTTTAGAAAAAGATCCCTAGTCTAACCAATAAATATGCAAGTTGACAAGTTAAAACCATCAAGTGAAAGGAAGGCATTAAAATTATGGGTATAAGCTAAAAACACTTGTTGATGGTAAAATTTGGTTCAATACACCCAATCTTAGTTAATGGGATTAGTTCTTGAAACCCTAGAAGACAAGTGTGAACAGGAAAAAAGAATGAGAAAAAGGAAGAATGATGGACATCGAGAGCTTTTTATCGTGATTTGGCTAAAGCCAATATGGCCCATATGTCCATGGTGGTTTTATTTGCTGTCATATAGCAGTTTCTCTATTTAGTTGAATAGAGTTACAATTCCAATGTTCTTTCACTATTTTGGCAGAATTACTACCTGTATTCTTTTCTTGCCCCCCTTTACAATGATTTACCCTTCCTATTTATAGAGGTTGTGGGGTTATAGATATAATTTTACAACTTGTAAATATGTTACATCAAATAACAAATGAAGAAGACAATATAGACTCCTGCAATTCGACTTCTACAGATTGCTTTCTACGAGTGGGTTCCTCTGGCTACTTTTCACATGTTGGCTTTTTAGGTTGTCCAAATGGATGTTTGCCTCATGTTCAATCTTAGTGGAGCTTTTAGATGGGCGAGATGATGCGTTTTGGGAGCTAGAGCCCTCACCATGGGGTTTTCACTATCCTTCGGGTAACGATGTTGAATTTGCATTCAGCAGAGCGAGCTCGCACTAGGCGAATTGCTGATTACGCGAGTCGGGACTCTTTTGGTGAGCTTGGACTTCTACCTTGGCCTTGTACTGCATCCCGAGCTCATAGTTAGTGAGCTAGTGCCTCTATCGAGTGATTTAGTCTTTAAAAAGGTCTAGGCCTCCTCTAGCTGGTCTTGTCTCCTATTGGGCCTTTGCCAGCCTATTTACGTGATACCAGAAAATACTTATAACATTAGCCCCCCTAACTCTCAATTTGCTCCACCAACTAGGAGTTGCAGTTCACTGGCAAAGACTGACAAACTGTGATGTGTGATGTTGTCATTCAAATTTTTATTTTGTCACTTTATTTGCCCTTGCCATCATTACCGCATTTAATGTGCACATTTTCCTAGTACTACCAATACGACGATAACTGAGCTCGATAATTTTCTGGACCATCAAATCCTAGGCAATTGATTAATCTTTAAATTGAATGGTTGGGCAGCTAGAGCTAAAAATCCCTCTTTTCCCTCTCATTTCTAAAAACTGACGTTTTGCTTTCTAAGCTCTTGAGTGGCAGTTTCTGGACTCATTCTCCTTCTCCTTCTCCATTGATTCCACCATTACTATTGTAGTCAATTGATCATTTTATCCAAAATTCATCTTACCTTCATCCATTCTGGAATCTGATTTGCCTTTTTGACATGATAACCTTCTTAAAACCCATGCTTTTAAAGTGTTCTTCTTTATGAGTTTCTGGTATTGTGTTGCTTAGTCTGATAATGAATACCTATCTACTACCGGACATTTTGCTTGCCAGTTTTCAGGCTGTAGATTGTTAGATTTAGCTTTCTATCTCTTCAAGGATATAATAGTCTGGCAGGTTTTATTGGTTAAACCCTTCTAGGTTTTCAATAGTTTAGGTTTCTGTATGATCTGCTTCATAGGAGATTTTTTGTTTAGTGAAGAGTAACTTTACCTCTTCTGGTAGGGTCTGTTCAAAGTGATCTGGTTGCTTGAAATGACCTAATTATTTCCCATTTTATGTAGATGTCTGTAGCTCATAGACGCCAGAGTCACCATATAGGGGTAACGATGAGCTTGATTCCCTGACTCGAAATGAAGAGCCAGCATTCACCTTGGCTGAAGTGACCTCTAGAAGCAATAAGGTCATTGAGCAATCTATTCTTTGACCTAATCTCATGGAGAGTCAACAGATTGCTAAGAGGCCTTTAGATCGTTTAGTATTTAAGCATTACCCTTCAACCATTGAACTAGATGAGCTCACAAACATAGTTGAATGCTACCTATCCTCTAAGGTTACTGTCTCATGACACCTTCCCCTGATGACCATGCATCCTATCTACCTCGAGGGTTTGTTGCTGTCAGTACTCGACATCTCGATACTTGGCTTAGATTTCTAACTCATCCATATATTATTGATCTGCTAAACAAATTGAGGCTTTATCCCTTTTGGCTAACCCCGAACTGCTACTCCCAACTCACTTCTCTTGCATTCATGTACTCGAGAAGCAATTTTTCACCACCATCTGCAAGAGTTTTGTGCCATCTTTATAGCAGTAGAAGTACGGGTTCTCCGGATGGGATCTATTACCTTTCAGCTCAACATTTTGATTTCAGGAGGTTTTGCCTTAGGGGGATGCCAAGGGTAAATCAAATGTAGGATAATACAAAACTCACTGGTTCTACATTTCATGCCCATCTTTGCATCCTCTTCGTAACTTTGGTTTTGTTCTAGTGCCTGGTAAGCGTGCCAAGGTCATGCGAGCTACTATGAATTTATGTTTTTGTTTCTGATGTTTTATCTTATTTATAATCATGGTTGGTAAAGAGAAGCCAATGCTTGAAGCTAAAGAGGTTAAAGTGTTACGTCGGTTTCTTGCTATTAGTGACCTAAAAAATGATTTTAGATTTGATGACGACCTTCTTCGATCCCATAAGCTCATTCCAGTGTTGAACATTGAACTTACTAGAGAGATTGGGGTTTGCTAGATAAGGAAAATCAATCCAGCACATTTTGAAGATTATGAGGAAATGATGAAGCTCCTTCTTTGAAGTCCACCTTCTGATGACTCTAAAGAACTTGAGGTCATCGCGACCTTGCCAGGTCCTAATGCTACAGTAGCCCCTACTGTTTCAAATTAGTCTCCTCCTGAATTGATTGTAGCACCCCCTCAAGAGTTAGCTCCTACCTCGTATCCTAAGGTGATTAAGGTGATCGAGGTCACGATCACACTTGAGCCCCCTACAAAAGGTGAAAAGTAAACAAGGGGAAGAAGGTCACCACTCTTCAAAACAGATGGCCTATATAGTTATGGCTAAGAAGCATCATCTGAGCCTTGGTCCAAATATGCAAGGGTATTTCAATTTCATCCAGGAGAATGTAAAGGAGCTCTTGAGATCTTGGACTAGACCCTAAGTGTTGGAAATAGATAAGATCTCAAGCGGAAGGCTGATGTGCTATACTGGTTGTCAAGACTTATTAGTAAGTGGCATCCTTTGACCATGATTATTTTGCTCCTTCATGATCTAACTTGACCCATTTAACTTTCTAGAGTCTATTGGAATAGTGAAGATGGGGGAGACACTCCAAGCCTGGGAGGAAAAGAATGCTAAACTCATAGACGATCTGGCCATTATGACCACTAGGGCATTGGAGCTAGAAAGTAGAGAAATGAATGCTAAGGTTACTCAAAAGGAGGCTGAGGAAGCTCATTCTCGCAAAGTGACAAGTCGCGAGGCTGTCACAACTGATCTTAACAAAGCTGTTGAAAAACTATCAAGGACAAAGTATGACCTAGATGTGACACTTCGGGGTGTTGATGCGGTGAGCTAAAGCTATTACGCGGCGGGCTGAGGCTACAAGAAAGGAATTGGAAGCAGCCAGGATAGAGGCCACTCAAAAGCAAGAAGTGGTTGCTAGGATCAAGGTAGGGACAGCCGAGCTAGTGGCAAAGGTAGGAGAAAAAGCAGAATCCAAGACCTTATCCTCTTTCTTATACACTCTATGGGAGTGACACCCAGATATGGACTTTTCATTCTTCAAACAAAGGCCCTTAAAGGCATTGAGGGCTTCAAGAATAAAGTTGCTAAAGCCAAATCCTCCCATACAGGTGCAAAGTGTACAAGAGGAGCCTTCCTACCAAAGGTGCAATTTAGAGAGAAAATAGCCCGTAGGGCGTGGAAACCCCTGAATGACAAATAGCTTGCCTCTTGCATTGATTTCTCTTCCCATAAGAGCTCAACCCCCAGGGATCAAGCTCCCTAGGATTTGATTTTGTAATTTTGCATTTCATTTTTGAACTTTGGATTTGATCTAGAACTTTGTATGAATTTACCTCACTAAAGGAGGCATTGAATGAACGTTTCCATTTTCCTTTACATTATGTTGGATGTTCTATAAAAGACTATGCAGATTGTCATAGATGGATTCCTGCAAATCATAACTTAATAATCATTGGATAAAATGAATGCCCGATAGGTCAATCAACCTTGGACAATAGAGAAAAACTTATATAAGTGGGCTTGAGTTAATAAATCATGACTTAAAAGGATATGTGACTTGTTGAGCGACTAATCAGTCACATTAGTCCAAATCCAAGGATGACAAATTCAAGCACTAAAGTGCTTGAGCTTATAACAAGATTAAGCACCAGAGTGTTTGAGCGCCTAAGTTAGTGCAAGATCGGGTATCTAGATAAATCACACAGATGCGCCTTTCAGCATGGGGTTGCATGAGAGTTATAAGCAATAGATCGCATGAGAACTGCAATGCATGAGAGATACAAGAAATGGGTTGCATAAGAGCTGTGAACAATGGGTCATATGAGAGCTGGTGGTTTAAAGGTCCATTTGGAGATTGAATGCATTCAGGTCATCGTACAGGTTGGTATCCCCATTGTATTGGGGGATACTAGGGACTTTAAATCTGTGAGGAAGAGGCTCTATTTGAATTTCTTTAATGAACAAGGTCCTTTCCTCATAATGGTCTCATTGGTCCTAAGCTGCAGGTCACTTTTCGAGTTGTTGGACCCTCCAGAGCAACTCTTCGATCATAGGATCTTGTGCCTCAAACTGATGGCTAGAAGATCAATGGCTCTTAGAACTCTCCTGGTTATGGGAATGATGATCTGATGTTCTATGTTTGATCCAGCTCGGGTTCCCTTCTCAACGCGAGCTCTTGTGTCGTTGATCATCTTCATCACTGCCCTTGTGAGCTCGATAGACCCTTAACCTTGATTGTGAATCGTGTGAGTGGACGGATTTAACTCGTAGATGATCACCTCTATGGGACTTCTCCTCTTGTGCTCCCGACCGTTGGGGTTCTCCTCTGAGGACTATAAGCTTAATTTGTTTTTGCATGCCTGGGCTTGTGCATGAGCTAACACTCTAACGACATTGGCTAACTCCTTCACTACACTTTCAAGCGCCTCTTGACGTTGGTGCCATGCTTGAACTCTATCATTCTCAGAAGCAACAGGCTGGTGAAGTGTTGTTGGCACCATACCAACATCAGTACCCATTGCGAGGGCAGTAAAGGTGTTTATAGCAAGGAAGATAGAGCCTTCCAGTGGTAACCCTTGCTGTTCTACAAGATCATCAAATTGGCCAGCGGTGGCATCGATGCTCCTGCTAGTTCTTCCCCTTACCATCGCAGCTAAACAGTGAATCAAAGAGAAAAGATGCAGTTGGGGGCCCTCTTTTTAGTGTCAAAATGTTAACAATAAAATTTGATTTAATAGACCCAATCTCGATCAACAACATCAGTTTTTAAAACCTTAAACTACAAGTGTGAATACAAGCATGAACAAGAAAAGAGAATGAGAAGAAGGAACAACAATGGACACTGAAAGCTTTTTATTATGGTTTGACTAAAGCCAATATGACCCCTATGTCCACTGTGGTTTTATTTGCTGTCATAGGGTGTTTTGTCTATTTAGTTGAACAGATTTACAATTTCAATGCTCTCTCACTATACAAGTGCTCTCTCACTATTTTGGCAGAGTTTTTGCCTGTATTCTTTTCTTGCCCCCCTTTACAATGATCTCCCCTTCCTATTTATAGAGGTTGGGGGGTTATAGATATAATTTTACAAGTTGTAAACATATTACATCAAATAATAAATGAACAAGACAATATAGACTCCTGCAATTTAGCTTTTGCAAATTGCTTTTGGCGAGTGGGTCTCTCTAACTGCTTTTCGTAGGTTGGCTTTGCAGGTTATCCAAATGGATGTTTGCCTCATGTTTAATCTCAGTGGGGCCTTTAGATGGGTAAGATGATACGTTATGCGAGCTAGAGCCCATGCTCTGGGGTCAGGCAGCGAGGTCGAATTTGCATTCAACGGAGCTAGCTCGCACTAGGCGAACTGCTGGTTACACGAGTTGGGACTCTTCTGGTGAGCTTGGACTTCTACCTTGGCCTTGTACTATATCTTGAGCTCGCAGTTAGTGAGCTGGTGCCTCTGTCAAGTGATCTTAATTTTGCTCTATTTTGCTTACAATAAAATGTTATGAACAATAAGTTTATATACGAAGGAATGAAAAATGAAAGATATTGTATGGAACACTAATATGCTAAGTTAGGTTAATCAAGGATTATAATACATAGCAATTTTTTCACATTACATCACAAGGCTTCGTATAAATTATACTCCCAAAATAGAATGCCCAATGAGCATGTCAATTATTGCAATTGGCCCATTTTATAATTATTAACTAACTTAACTAACGTTGAAAAATATATAATTAATTTTATAAAAGAAAAACATTAGAATCATGTAATTATTGAATCTCTCTCTCTCTCTCTCTCTCTCTCTCTCTCTCTCTCTCTCTATATATATATATATATATATATATACACACACACACACGATATAACCGTGTTAGGTCCA